>JAODUK010000020.1:149841-161265 GCA_027564635.1 Typhlichthys eigenmanni
ATCGATGTGAGACAAATCCTGGTGCTAAACAAATGTCTAAAGCAAGCCAAGATAATAAAACTAATGGAAGTCATAACATTATCTTAAAATAAAACAATGTAGGCTGACTTACCGTTATGTAAGGATATTGCTGTTCCTGTAGTCTAGCCTACTTTCATTCACGTGAATTGTCAAGATCATTGAGACTGGTGGAATTATAACATACTGTAGCTCTCAAAATAATTTTTAAGTTCTATCTGCTTCTTTCTGATATTTCAGAACTATTATTTGAGAAATGTGCCATTCCTTTGGAATACATCAAACACCATTAGCCTACATGCCAAGTGCAAATAGCTTACTTTACAGGCATGCCTATAGCAACAAGGAGGGTGGGGCATTGAATAGTGGACTTGCCAATGTTGGTAGCCTTATGATGGTCATCAAAGTAGGCAAATAAACAAATGTAACTGGAGTTAGACTATATCGGACATCGGACGTAAATTAAAAACATAATACACTTTTTTTTTCTTCTCAAAAGTGGGGGGACAATTTTGTTTTTTACAAAAGTGGGGGGGACGTATCCCCCCCCCCCCCTACTGCGCCCCTGCCTGTATCTGTTATTTCAAAAGGTAATTTTCTGTATTCGTTTATTCACAATTACTGTTTTTCTTTTGGTTCCTAAGGTCAAAAATGGTTCAATGAAAACTGAGGTAAATATAAACTTATTATCCTGTTCCTTCATTAACAGCAACATGATGCTCTCTATTTCAGTGTACCTTTTCCTGTAACTCATGCTCTTTGGTCCCTGACAAACACTGTCAATATTACTACTCTATTGTAAGAAAAAGCTCATGTGTAATGTAGTATGATAGCTCTCAATTATCTTGTAAATCAAAATAATAGGATAGTGGTATTGGGTTTTGACTCAAGTGTAAAGGATGACAAAATTAAGTATTATGTTTATTGGAGATTACATGCTAAAAAGACAAAATAATGCAGCCGTTCACAGCACTAATACATGAATAGAAATAGTTTGAAAATTAATCAATTTGCTATTTTATTGCACAGGAAAATGTGTATTCTGATATGACACCCACATCAGCAAGTATACGTGAAATGGTAATTTGCCTTTCAATTTGTATAGTTTAAAATAATATTTATAAATTTATTAAATTATTGTCTGACATTAGAAATATGAATGCATTTGGAAACATGCTTTGACGGTCAGGATATATCACGTCAGTGATTTCAATACAGGACCTCTACCATACAGTATAGTGACATTTATAAAAATGCCTCTGCATGTAATCACAGACCTATTACTCCTTCCTTAAATAATAGTCTCTTCTTTTACAGCTAGAAAAGCCACGGGCCCTGTCTGACCCACCACCTAATATACGGTCAAATTCCTTCTGTGAGACAGGAACGGTGAGGTTTGCATTGGCTTGGCTTTTACCAGTGTTTTACCAATATTAGCTACACACATTTTATATAGCAAAATAAAAATAAAATAAACAGTCCAGCTTTATTAGGATACATGTTTTGATATCTAGGATGTTATCTCAGGCACCTCAAGGTTTAGCCTTCTCTTTTGTAATTACTTATGCATATGCCTGAGTGAAACCTGTTATTGCACATATACAGAGCTGTAAATACAGCTCAAATCACTTTGATCTTTCATTGTTGATATTGGTGCCACCAATAAAAAAACAACCTATTTCCATCCTGTTTTCCTATAGGAATGTATTGATCGTCCCAGAAGATTATCAGAGCCCTTAAATCCAATTTACGACTACCCAAAGTCCTTCTTGAAAAACCTTCAGGACAAGTTTGACACATCAGCAACAGTGAGTGCTTTTCTCAAAGTCAAAGCGTACTAGTCAAACAGTAATTTAAAATAATTAGCAGTTAATTGGTCCTTCATCTTTGCAGAGGGATAACGATAAAGACCAGTCATTTGAGGATGAGAGCTCTCACTACATGAGCATGGATAAAATGTAAGTGTTAAAGTGTAACTGCACCACAGCTCTGAGCCTCTCCCCTGCATAACTTTGAAAAATGCAAATATGAGCGATGAGCAAAGGGAGAAGGGGTACTGAGAAGGGGACCCACCATTAACATCAATCAATTTTGATGACACACGAGCAGTCCAAGTGTACTGTTGGAAGCAAAGTCCTGAGATGATTTATGACGGATAAATTGATTTTTATAAAAACTGAATTTTGTCAATATTAACACCAGCATTTATGTGCCTCATCACACTAGTCTTATTTAGTTAACAGCTCAAAAAACACAATTTAGGGTGCAGTTACACTCTAATTCTTGCTATTTTAAGGTGTGAGTTGGAACGCCTCTACAGGTTATAAGGTCATTTCACAATGTTATATATTTGTTCACTATGCTAATGGGCTTTGCATTCTTTATGCAATACAGTATTTGTACGAAAGTGACGGTGACGACTGATGAAGAAGAGCAGGCTCAAGAAACGTAAGTCTTGTGTCAGTCAACCAGTTAACAAAAGATCCAAATGGTTAATTTAAACATGTTTAGAACTTCATTCATTTAATTGTAAACCAATATCATTTATATTATGTTTTTGCATGATATCCATGGGCTTTACATACTTTGATTGGCTTTATATAATGTTGTAGTAGATATGAGACAGTGAATGTGTCAAAATCGATTGATGAACAGCAGATTTAAGTACTGTGTGCATACAATACACGTGTATTCATGAGGTATAGTCTTTTACTTGTGTTTTACCAATGAACAAAGGAATTCAACACACCACTAGAGATGTACCACTCATCGGTATATCACTCACCTCATTGATTTAGATTTGATAGCTGTATCAGCTGCTCATACGGGGATGATTTACCTGGTGATGAATCCTTTTCAGAGACAATGAGGTTGCAGAATATTGCAAAGGAACCCTAATGAGGTCTGTCACACACATTTTTGAAAAGCTGAAGACACAGATTTCTCCCCTGCCGCCATTCGATGAAAGGTACATGTCCAATGAATTGTAGGTAATAGTTTTGTCCCATGCTGACCGGCTACTTCAACACACTGGCCATATGATTTGTGATGTATGTGTGCTCATGTGTTCTCTGGTTGCCTAAATAGATCATTGAAAATAGAGCCCCAAAAATAGCATTGGCAAACAATGGCTAGACTGTTTTTACTCGTTTTACACTTAATGAAAAAAAAGGAGAATCTATAGAGTCTTGAAAGCTGGTTCGGCAAGTCTGTGCTGTTTAGACATGTATGTCAAACACAGCACCAATACATCACAAAAGTACACAAGGAATCACAACACGTGGGACTGGAGAAGTACTAATTCCACAATCGCCAACATCCTGTTGACAAAGCGGTGCATGAGACAATTAATATCCTGTGGATTATATTTATTATTTTTATATGTTTTTTTCTAAAGATTATTTTAACAACTGGTGTGTTTTTATAACCTTGGTCAGTATCATCCAGCCTATCACTTCACCCCTAGTCACAGACAGTGTGTGCACTGAGGTAATGAAGATAAAGGCCTTCAGTCAAGGGTTTTACTACTACATAATCACTTCTCCAGGGTTTCATGTTTTCCAGAGAGGATGAGGTGGACACAAGATCCCCAAAGGCCACGTCAGACTTGAGCAATAGTTCCAGTGACAACGAGGTTGTCTCTCCCGCTGAGGTGCTACAAGAACTAAAGCCGTGCACATGTCTGGCTATTAACAACCTTCCTGACACCACAAGGTATGAGGCAACACTATAAATAGACTGGTTGGATTGGTTTCTCAATTTCGTAAGTACTGTATATATTTTGCAAAAAACAATCCCCTTGAGCCTATAACACTGTAAGTGCCATTTTGGAAGATATGACAAGATGTGACAAACAAATGTCACACCATATTAGCTATAACTATGAATACCATGATGCTTTTGACAAAACATTTGTTCGAGATATTTGAAGTTATTCCAAACTTTTCCTGAATCCCTAAAAGCGAAATAAACACATTAGATACATTTAGTGGTAATCCAAACGCAATATTTAGGGAGACAACAAGGGCAACAAGGGTTGTATATTTAGAATGTGCTAACCGGTTTTTCTCTAAGAATTAAAGAGCCCACAACAAATGATTAAATTGTTACCTTATTTTTGTCAGACCTGATGACAGCAGTACAGAGAAAATAGATGTTGAGATCCACCTGAAAGATCTAAAAAAACATTTGAAGGTAATGGAGATGGATGGGAAACCATGGTACGTGTGTTCAGTATTTGTTGATTATCAGTAACAATAAACATGGACATACAAAAAGTATAGTATTCACGTGAGCCAGATTGTAAGGAATATTTATGTGTCACAGTGTATCTGCGTGGACAGGCCATCAACAGAGACTTTACGTCTTCCACAAAGGAGACCAGATCTTGGCCATTAACGACATACAAAACTGTAGTATAGACGAATATTACTTCTTCCTTAGCAGGATCCTCAAGGACCAGGTATGTACGTGAGACCCACACACTACATCGAGTGCCCTTTGTTCTCATTGCCTGGCATCTGTCTAAAATACATTCTCTTTCCAGGTCAAACTGACAATGGTACGTGTGCCTGGAGGTCAACCCCTCTCAGCCAACTGACCCTTAGCAGAGCCGCAGAGAAGACTGACGCACATCTGAAGGTCTTTACTACTTAGAAAATGTCTAGGTTCCTGCCATGCATTACCTCTGTTTGCTAGAATTTTATCCAGAAAACTGAGAAAGGATATTTCGCCCTCACTAAATCATACAGTCTTGTGTTACCTTGTGTTATCTACTGGAAGTCATCTGTCAACCTATTAATTAACAGTAAATGGGTATGGCTGGGGTTTTTTGTCTGTTCCCAGCAGCATGTTTATGTGCTGGTGTGAATACTGCATGCCTCTCATATTCAAAACAAATATGCCATGTTGGAACTGGAAAAGACTTCCTCATAAGTTCCTGTATATGACTTGGAATTTGCTTTGTCATTCCAGTTTCTGGAGTAGTAACAGTAATAAGGATCACAGAAAAAAATCTATCTGATGTTCCGTAACTCAGTTTGCTTGACTGGTAACATGCAGTTGATATCAGCATTGTTTGTGTCGGTTTAGGGGCACATGCCCCTCCCACTCACTCTCAGTTCAGGTTCAGATTTCTCTCTACTCCTCCCCTTACTGCTCTCATAGGCTCACACCATACTCTAGAACTCCCCCTACTGCTCTCATAGGCTCACACCATACTCTACCACTCCCCCTACTGCTCTCATAGGCTCACACCATACTCTACCACTCCCCCTACTGCTCTCATAGGCTCACACCATACTCTAGCACTCCCCCTACTGCTCTCATAGGCTCACACCATACTCTACCACTCCCCATACAGCCACCCACTTTGGTTGAGCGATGCACTTCCAGCATCAGCACTAAACTGTCTGTGGCAGAGATGCGGCGAACTACAGGCACTTTATGTAATCAGTGAAATATTACCTTAAAGAAATTAAAAGTTATATGAAAGTGTAAATTAAGCTTCACACACAAAAAACTACCCAAATGCACCTTACGCTGTACTTTCTCATGTGCATCCGACATGGCTAAAGGAGTTTTTAATTTTGATATTAGACATATGATAATTCACTTGGATAAGGAAGGAGAAAGTACAGGGAAGAATATGATTTTAAAGTATTATTAGAGAAAGCGGAACTCTTAACTGTGCAAGATCTTTGTGTGCATATATCTTTAAAAGCCAGAATGGGGAAATGTTGCATTAAAATGGCAATTTGAATGGACATTGAATGAAGGAAATAGTGCTCTCTGGCCTTTGCACACTTTTTTTTTTTTCCCACAAAATTACAGTTGATGAAAATAGGTGTCATGATATTATTAATCAAGCAGAATTTATCAATCACACATAGATATATGTATTATTTGTATTTACACTTTACAAAGGAAGATTTGTTTTAGTATCAACATAAAATGTATTTACTACAAAGTAGTAAATACATGAACTTTGAACTTTGTTCAGTGGTTTCATGTTAAACAGGGCTTTTAAATATGTGCCAGTTATCAGATAAAATCATGAAGTTTAAAATGCTTTTTTTGCACCAACTGTAATAAACTGTTCTCTCCTGAAGTTCTGCAGTAATTCAGATGAGTAATACACATTGTATGTTGTAAATGAGACTGATCAGTGTATTTCCTCAACATAAGTGATGTTCAACATTTTCAAAATGATGAACTGGATTGCTTGTATTAAAGAGATATAGCCTGTTGTGGAAGGAATTCTTTGCACCAAAGGCTATTGGGTTTAATCCATAAAACGGTCCACGTATCCCTGAAGAAGATGCCTTACTTGCATAATAGAAGTTGGTTTGGATATACACAATTCAGTATAATACAGTGTTTATTGAAGCAGGGTGCAATAGGTTTGAACTCTACCATGCTCACAATGGTGTGTTCCTATAGCCATATTGAATTTAGATCTGTAATGCTGTGTGTAATAGGATTACACTACTGAATACAGATGCATTCAATCACATTCTCCATTCATTAAATATAATTCAGTATTATAAAATGAATATTGTACGTGACACCAATATATGGTAATTGCATAGTCCATCTTGGATTACAGCAGAACAATACATGGATAGCAACCGCTGCCTGACTAGATCATGAGCAGTCTTGTACAGCAACAGACATCAACTTTGTAAACAAAGCAACCAACACGTCAATTTGAATGAGGAAGGTCACCTTTCTAAAATAATGGCCTACTGTAAGCAATTTTTTCAGAAAACACAAAAAACTTAACAAAATATTGGCCATTATAGATATTATAGACATTATATAGTTATTATACATAGACCATTACACTGGAGGGTAGAATGGCAGGATCTGTTCAACTGAGGATGTAGGAGATGTGGCAGCATCATGAGATGACTCAAGCCATTATTGTAGGAAGTATGGCATTCTGCTTATCACTCCCCTAGTGTGCCACACTGTGGTGGTTTAATTATGAAGGAAAAATTAATTAATACAAAGAGTTTGTGTGTTGCATACAAAAACACACATTTACAGTATTGGAAAATATATTTATTTGACTGAAGTAAATCATTACAATTTAAAAACATTTACAGTAAGTTTGATTATGTACAGTAGATCAGTCCTACAATTAGAAAAGTGTAATGGCCTGTTGCAGACTGCAATTGGCAATAAAACAACACAATGTTAAAATACTTGAGGTGCAATTTCAGTACCGTCACAGATATTTAGCATGTTTTAGAGAATATTTGAATAAATTCAACAACCACAATAATTTGCCGTATATCCATGACGATCAGGAACAGATGCTCTCAGCCTGGTTGTAAAAGTTCATGTGGAGTTATCCCATCAATATGGCTGTGCTCTGTGGAGTCCTCTGCTTTGCCCTGGCTTCCAGGAGCCACTCATTGAAGCACTTCTCCATTGCCGTCCTGCTAGACCAACTGCCAACATTTACAGTAGGAATTACCTTCAGAGGCTGGAGCCACTGGACAAAACGCTTCATCTCCAGAAAGCTGCTGTGTTCACTGTAGGGAATTCCTGTCAAAAATAGGAGGGAATTTATTTGGTTGAATGATAATGAATGACATGTGCCACATATTGTGCAATCAAATTAAACTCGAGTCATCATTCTTCAAACATACATTTTAAATATCTGGAACCTCTGCCTCAATGTGATAAAATCTTAATTTACTAGGCAAGATCCTATGAAATGTAAACGATCTGACATAATACAGTATAATAACCATTAAGATGTACACTTACAGCAATGAGGTGCGGGTACAGAAGGTAAACTACATCCAATATTCTGATCAAGTAGTCGTACCTTAACCCCTCTTATGTCTCAAGTCAAAACTGATCATCTCAACATTCTGATTCATGTTAAGCAGAAGTCCCTGGGGCTTGGGGAAAGCAGGGATGGGCAGCAGATTGCTGAATCGAGGGACTCGGCACACTACTCAATTATACAGGAGTCTGTCTCCTCTTAATAGCAAGGTTCATCATTTACCTAATGTCCACATTAAGTGCCATGCATGTAGAGATGATGATATTAGGCTTGGGGGGTAAAAAAAGAAAAAAGTACCATTAAAAAGCCGTCAAGGAAGCAGATGTCTGCTGCATAACCACAAGCATGGCAAAAATAAAAACGAAGCAATTACGGCAAGCCATGAGGATGAGCCTAGATGTCAATCAAAGCAGTCCCCAGGCTTAACTCAGGGAGAACAGGGGCCCCACAGGTGAACCTCTGCTTTGGTGCAGATGGTGATTAGACATGAGAGAAAGCCGTCAGCTCTTCGAGCCCCATTGATCTCTCTCTAGACCGGATGTGCTTGACTGAAGCAACAGTGTACAGTGATCTGCCGTCATGCAGTCATCAATATTAGCAGCAGTAGCAGATGGCTGAAGAGGGGTGGGAAAGCAAGAAGGAAAAAAAAAAAAAAAAAAAAAGATTCAGAGCAACACATAAATTGCTGACAGATGGAAATGACACGCTGGTGTGCGTGTTTGTGTGTCAGACAATGCTTCTAGCGGCCGACTACAGAACATGTCTGGAGAAAAATTGAACAAAGAATGGGAAGGAAGGGTGGGGACAGACCTTTACCTAGGGTCAATGATGGCGGAAAAGGACCGTAAACACATCTATGTGCACATCAGCATCAAGGTCAACATGACAAGCTACGTAATGATCCCAAGAGGCTTTATTTTAATTATGCCACAGTCCTGATTTTGAGCTTTGCCCCACCGCTACAATTTAGATATCCTTCTGTCCTCGTAATCAACATGGGGTGAGATCCTACTGACTGTACATTTAATAACATATTCTTGTGACGTGAACAGAGCTGCGTTCAGAATTGGCTAACGGTGGCGAATGTTGGTGGCGAACACGTTTGCTTTGAGCTTGAACTGATTTGTGTAAACATTCCAAAATGTTTTGATTTAAACGGTCACCCTTCATCCAGCTTCAATGTGTGTTCGCGGAGAACTACCTCCTCAAACCACCTCCTCAAACTGTTTGCTTTTGTTCGTAAACGTTCGCGACAAACACAAAGCAAACGAAAAACTGTTCAAATATGTTTGCAAACGTTCACTACTTCTGAACGCACCTCTGGTTAACTGCTAAGGGGGCTGCAGTACCGAATATGACTTTGTTTGTGTATTATTGTACAGTATGTGATTATTTTACATGGTTACTGATGCTGACTATATTGCCTCGCTGGGGACAAATCAAGTTCTACATGACTTGATTTTGCTATACAATCATTCACAGCCAAACAGGTGGCTTGGTGATTTACATAAATATCTTTACTAACCAACTGTACAGATTATTTTTGTGGGACAGAGACATGAAGGCAAAGGTCTGCCATACCGTAGATGGTGACGTTGCCACTGATCTGAGGTTGAATGTCCATCATGGAATCCAGATGCTGGCTGAATGTCCAGCCGGTGGGCTTGAAGGCTACAAGCTGTTCATACTGGCTGGAAAACCTGCTCAGGTGGGTCTGCAGCTTCTGGGCGCAAGATGACAATGGGTTATTTATAATGAGCAACATCACAACACTTTATGCCAAACATTTATATGGAGCAATAAACTATGTAGTTAGTTTTGAACACATGCAGATACTTGTTTAGTCACCAAAGAGCTATAGGCATACAGTAAAAGCTTCTCTTAAAAAGGTGTGCAGGTTCATATTAGGCTGATTAAGTGTTACGTTTAGAGTGCACTTGTTGTGTGTCCACCATTAAGATGTCCCTTTACAAACATTACCACTTGCCAGACTGTAAGAAAGTTGCTTTTGCCACCCTTTGGCAGAAAAACAGGCCTAAATGTATCAACAGCTATATTTCAAATGAATCAAGATGGCAAAGAATGAATCTATAATTAAATTGTTATTTGTCTACAGGGAACTCATGAAGTCTTTAAAATGCAATGTTTTGCCCATCAGCTTCCTGTGAATAATAATGAATGTTGCTTGCGTTTGGTCTGCACTCTGACAGCTACCAGGGGTATTAGACTAATTCTTTAACGCTTTTGTCCTTGAGGAGGGATGCTGTGTTGTGCTGTGCCAATTGTTCTGAATGTCCTTGATACTTAAATATTCATAGACAGACTCGGATCATGGCCATTAAAATCTGTTATATTAAATGGAACGCTGTGCATTATGATCCAATTATCGATTACTGTAAACAGCTACAGCTAGTTATGGTATGTACACGTTTAAAGGTTTTAGGCAACTTACTCCCTTAATGTAGCCAATATATGTAACATCATGACATTTGAACATCACTATAATGTAGAAGTGGAAAACATCAATTGCTATGTACTGTAGAGTTTGTTTTGGGAAAAGTATTGCTTAGTCTGAAAGCTGCCTAGTCCGTTTCTTTGCTGTGTCTAGTTTTAAGCAGACATTGCACTCAGTACTAATATGTTGTCGCTTCTGACAAATGATGCATGCTTCGAGTCTACCAGACATGAGTAGAACGGGTCTTTCACACAGGCTGATGGATGGGGGGTCTGTGTGCACATACTTTGAAGTTGAGCTGCATCATGGGAAGTACATGGACCTGTGCAGCCTTCCAGTCTGTGGTGATGAGCTGCCGGATGCGCTGCGACTCCAAGCAGCACATAGTGTTGTATTTGTCCCGGGAGAGGCACACTTTGGAGCCCAGCATCTCTGCCAATGCTGCCAATTAAAAATCAGGCCAGCCAAGCATGTTAAAATAAACCAGGCATCGCCATAACGAGTGACTTGAGTTAGTGTGACATTTTGAACGCAGCTTAATAACGTGCATCATCTTGAGCTCGCTTTGTGAATAAAAGTGAGCTTCACAGCAGGTAACCATAATAAAGCCAGGATTATCCACTTGGTCTGCTTTGGAAAGCACTCCCCAGAGAAAGAACTGATGGTATAGCTTTTGTTATTTTAAGATCCAATCCATAATTACAGTAGAGTGCACCCTATTGACGAATGACAGGAGGTCAATCATAATCTATGCTTTCAGTTTCCGTGCCAGTAGACTTAAAAGGAACAAAACCATTTGAATGAGGCAGAAGCAGAACAAGGCTCACCCAGAAACACCTTCTCCTTTCCCACAGAGTACGATCCACACACCACCAGGGTACGAGGGTTGAGCGTCACCTGCTCGAACGCTGCATTAGCGGTGAAGCTGATGGCGTCTTGCTGAGTGGGGAAAGTATATTCCGGGCTGCAATAGCTGGGAGGGACCAAAGTGACGCCATTATTAGAGTGGCTCTATATAGACTTTCTGCCACTAGATGTAATGTTATGTCACCAGTCCGCCTATGTAAACAAAGATTAGGTAGGTTTAGGTTGATCATTGGAGGTGTGGGGGGGGGGGGGGGGGGGGGGTAAAAAACCGACCGTGCTTTAA
>JAODUK010000020.1:161289-221744 GCA_027564635.1 Typhlichthys eigenmanni
GGGGTGGGGTCTGGAGAGTCTTCCCCCAAAACCATTTCAATGTCAAACACTTAATTTCCTGGATTCTGGTGAATAATTTCTGCAAGAATATGCACACACAATTTGCATCAATTTACTATGTAAATAAATAGAGTAAAAACTAATTTCCGTAACAGGAAACATTTCAAAATATAGCCTAATTTAGCTGTATATAAAGATATATTATATAAAATAGGTGCTTTTCTCGTGTGTTATTGCTGTTTAGTCATTACACATTGGCATGATTTACTCATATCCTCTTGTTTGGGAGGTAACTTTTTTTTTTTTTAAAGTGCATGTGGCACCTATTCATGTCAATGATAACTTTATTAATTGTAATTAACCCCTGGATTTTAGTAGCTCATACGCTATCACACAGTGATACATATTTTGACTGTGCTGGCTGCCTGCTCCAAGCACCACGGAAACACACTACTGTAGTCACTTCATTTTTTTAAATAATTTTAGAAAACAGTCTGGTAAACAATATTCTTCAAAACGGATCCAGACCAAAATAATTAAAATTAAATGCCACACTTCATACGAACCCTATACACTTCCTCTGAAGTCACGCCTGAGTGTGTACTCACATTCAATGCTTGTTTGAGAGGGGTAGCATGACTATGACCAACAGAAGCAACATGGTCCTCTGCTAGCTGCACTACAGGAGCCTACGTTAACATGCGACAGGGACATTCAGTTGTAGAAGGCTGAGATTGACAGGCACTAACGTGGTATCCAGGTAGATCGTCTGCACCCGGCACTCAAGTAACTCGGGGTAGGTCTCCATTGAGGGGTCGGCTCTGAAGTCGCCTGTATGGAGCACAGTCTGGCCGTCCGGCAGGAGGAACAGCAGCATGGCAGAGCCCGGGCAGCTGCAACGGAGCAACACAGCGGCCATTACTGTTTGTGGAATAACTGTCCAAATAGGCTTGCACACCTTCGCAACAACCTTGAATCTTTAGGCAAATAAGCCACTGCGCTAAATTTGACAAGACAAACAAATCACAGCGTATACCTTGTCAACCCACTACATATACAACACACTTTATCAGCATCTCCCTCTCTTAGTTGCTTGTTATAGAAGTCCAACTCCAGCTCACTCAACACAGATTGCATATTTCATTACAAAGCTAATTGGCCATGTCTGTCAATGTGCAGACTAATGAGTTATTTATGCCATGGAGTTTTACATGACTAGGCAAGTCCACATATGGCCGCAGCATGGGGTTGTGGGTATTAGCAGCCTTTTATTTTGCACCTCTTACAAATGTATGGCTCCCAGACATACCCAAGTGTTCTGCTTTTAATTCTTCTGATCTTGTCCTCTTCCGCCCCCCCCCATGTCTGTTATGAAGTGCTCTAAGCATTCCCTGTAACCCAACACTTGCCATTTGGAATCACTTACTGTTACTGGTTTAATATGATAGCCAGTAGAATAATCACTCATTAGTTAAGGTTTCAGAAGAGCTAATTATACACACATTTTATGATAATGTGCATTTTTATGAGGCAAATTAACTGAGAGGAAATGACAATTAGAAAACGAATGGCGCTCATGATGAGAAAGATTAATGCACATCATGTCTCTGGCATTTTCTCTGGAGATGACTCACTGGTTGGCATCCAGAAGGGTAACTCTGACTCCATCCACAGTGACCGGGGTGTTCATGGGCAGGATGTGGACATACTGCTCTGCTACCTTCAGCTTGCTCATCACCAGGTTGCCTGTAATCTAAGAATCGCAATAACTGTCAATTACCTCTTAATATACAGTATGCTATTGTATACAATTTTGATATTACATTTCTAGATGCACAATTTCAAATTAAGTCTAAATATACACCATTTTATTTAAAATCTTCTTCAAACTTCTGATGCAACAAATGTAAATATTCCCATTACACCAACAGTATGTATAACATTAACTTATTTAACATGACTTAGTTATGTAGTATTGGATGCAATTAACTTACACAAAACGCTGTCCTTCACTAGCTTGGACAGTTAATACAGATGATTAATTGGCAATATAATGACCTGAATTGAACTGGACTGTTAAAACTGCACTTGAATGACTGCTTTTAGACTGTTCTGCCCGAGTGGGACCCCCTATAAAGTGTTCTGAGCCATTTTCTAGAGCGGAACATCCCAGTGTAGGTACAGTCCTGAGAATTGCATGAGTTATGTATATGACAAACCTCAAATTAAAACAGTTCTATTGCATGCTGCCATTACCAGCTGAAACATTCATCTAATTTTTGTTATATTCTGTCTGAACCCTTATTTATATGTAGATGTATTAATGTAAATGTATGAAGTTGGTGCTTTTTCTGGGGTCCTGGGTTTGTCTGAGTGGCTAGAGAAACTTTTCAGGAAGGAACTCCAGAAGTAACAAGAACGTACTGCAACACTGAGCATTGTTTCCAGTAGGAAGCAAACAATCAGATCTGAAACACATCATGTTTAAGTGAGGCTGTGAATGACTTCAGGGGGCCCTCTCTCCATGTGTGCGTCAGTATGTGGTGAGACCTGAGCCCCCACAGTCAGTGCTACCTTTTCAAGCAGCATTCACTCATTAGCTTACTTATTCTGAGGTAATGCCTGCATTCGTGGTGCATCTACCAGTCCTTCATGCCACTCAGAGCCCCTTCTACACCATCCTACCACTTTCAACATCTCCAGTTGGTTCCGATTGGCTCTCATGGCTACTACACAACCGTGGCACCTACATTGGCACCACTTAATAGCATACTTACTGGGTTGTTAAAAATACAATTATGCAGCCGTTTAAAAATAATACTGTAAATTTATGCATGTGTCATAAAAAGGGATTCAAGTGTACTGCGTGTAGATGGAAAGTGGGAGATGGCCCGCTTTAAATGGGTTCAATTGTATTATACAAGTAATTATGTAAGTGACATAGAAAGTCAGTAACAGCTTCACTGCCTTTTTAATTGAGTGGCTGAACTCCCAACACCACTGACTTGGCCACAGGCAAATTTAAAACACACAGCTGTACCGTAAGCAGCTTTTTTGCTATCTTATCGTTCTGTGTGTGTAGAAAACAAATCATCTGACATTCCTGGCTCCGTAAATAGTAACATAAACAAAGTGGCGAACACTGCTCATATCAACAAAGCCGTAGACTGCGTTTTGCTTCACAATGCATTTCAATATGTGAGGCACCTCCACGGAGGACCGCGGAGCAACACTGTTTTGATTTGAGCTCGAAGTTAGCAAGAATGAATTACCCTGCCTTTAATGCAGCATAAAGAGATAACAAATTATAAGTTCCTATCTTTCTACTACAGTATGTTCAAGAAGCATAAGATTAGTCCTGCGTTAAATTAAATTAGCCTTAAATTATTAGAATAAAATAGTTAAAATAGACATACCACTGAGTAAAAGGTTGTCATCGCCATATAATGTCTTAACTGATATTAGTGTCTGTTCTGTGTTGTGCAGAATAAGATTGTCGGGTAAAATAAATGACACCTCGCGTTGGTGAGGTAAACATACGAGATTACAGGACTTCATCTTACTCTATTACAGTAGATAGGATATGTTGACTTCGTCGTCAGCCCTCCATAGTGGTCTGAATGGAAGTGAGTGAGAAAGTATGCAGAGATGCCCTCAATCTCTCCATAATGAAAGGCATCAATGACAAACGTGGTCCCTGGAAGCAAAGAAAGACACCATTTGTATCATTAAACACATTAGTTGTCAGCTAGAATATTGCCCTATGTATAGAGTTCTCAAACAGTGACTCATTCCCTCACCTGGAATCTTCTTGTAGAACGGACATCGTCTCCGTTCTCCTGCTTCTCCATCTGTCCTTGCTGTCCTCCACCTCCTCCATCCTGCTCCCCTGCCACCTCCTCTTGCTCCTGCTCCTCCCTGAGAAGGACCCTCACCGACGGCACCAACGTCACCGGAGGTGGCGGCAGCAGTGGCCTGGCTTTTCTTCTGCCTCTTTTCTCCCTGCTTCCTCCTTCCCCTCTGTGGGTTCTCACCAGTTGAAGACGCGGAGGAGGAGGTGGTGGGTTCCTGCGGTCGACTCTCGACCACCTCCGGCTTCTCCTTGAGGGGCTTCAGGCCGAAGAACACCCCGATGTCCAATTGCTTGAGACTGGAGGACTGACCCACCTTACTCTGGCCTTTACAAGGTTCCATGGCCTGAGACGTCTGAGCGACGAAGGTCTGGGGTGGAGACACCCGAAGTGTGGCGGGCTGCTCTGTTCGAAGACTGCTGTCACTCGCCTGGCAGTGCGAGCTGTTCGAGCTGCTTGAGCTGCTAATCGTTTCTCGTAGCCGTTCTAAAACAATACTCTGCGGGGACTGAACACTGCTGCTGTGGGGAGTGGCGGCTTCTGTGGGTTTTATATGTGATCTTGTAGAACTGGCCGCTCGTTCGACAGCTGGGGAAAGGGGGAGGTGATTGCTGGTTGCTAATGAGGCAAGTGACTCCAGCTGAGGGTGAGAGGAAGTTGAAGCGTGCTCTTGTACCAACATATTGGTTTCCAGATGATCGATAAATTCGCAGAGGAGCTCATCATCGCTTGAGAAAGCATGACTGAATTGTCTTGCTGAATGTTCTCCCTCACTATCAGATGCATTTACAGGAAAGAGAGATTTTCTAGGTTTCCCTGTGTTGGCCTCAGCATCTACAAGGAGCTCTGACAGAGGGGAGTAAGATATTGAATCATTATAAGGAGAAGGTTCTGATTGGACAAAACCTCCCGCACAGGGTAGCACTTTGCTTTGTGTTTTAGCAGGGCTGGATGACAGTGGTGTTTTACGTTCTTGGGAAGCACTGGTTGACTTTTGGCCTCTAGCGGAGGGCAACCAGCCTTTTTTCTTCTTTAAATCCTCAGAGCAAGGCGATCGTAATAACATGAGGCTATTTTTACCTTTAGTCGAAGATGTTCCACTGAGATTTATAGTGCTGTCCTGTGAGCACTCTAAAATGAAGCTGTTCGTTGGTTGAGAGCTAAGGTTGGTCTCCCCATATGTCTCATTCCCTTGAGATAGGAGAGTCACTTCTGTGTCATTGGCTGCCCGACTGTGGGCAAACAACATGTGGTTGTATCTCTTGTAGTGATTTGGAATAGTGGAGGAACACCGGAGGCCATCAGGACATTCTGTACCAACAAATAAATCAAGGTATTTGTCATTTTAGTGCTGAATCAATGATTCATGGTACTGAATTCATATTATCAGATTGCAGATTGGATTAATTAAATACAATGTTGATAATTAAATACAATGTAAACAACAGTATTATATGCACTTAATAAATATACAGTTCATATATGTAGCCTACAAAACATATATACAGGTGTACCTTGGATTTTGTCCCTAGGAGTGTCAATACATTCTGCCACATGCCATCTCTGAGACTGCACCACCAAAATAGCGAAAGGCATTTGACAGATTGGGCAAAAGACGCCAGACGATGGTCCCTCTGCTGAATTTCCATTTTGTAATACTTCAAGAGAGGGTTGTATATCATTACGCGCTCCTTCGTTATATTGACGGGGAACGGCTTTGCTTGGTGTCACATCCCTGACAGGTGATTTGACTGGGGAAAAAGTGTCAGTGTTAGCACTTTTTTTGGAAACACGTCTTTTCCTGGTCACAGATCCAGTGGAACGCAACGATCCCTGACTCTTCTTCTTCTTTTTAAGAGGCTTATATTCCCAAATGTCATTGTCAGAATCGTCCTTTTGTGACATTTGAAAATGTCTAGCTGCTGCTGCCCAATGTTCCCAAAAATCCCGAAGAAATACTTTTTGAATAGGATACCATTCAGGTATGCAGCAACACAAGCAGTTATATACACTCAAATATTCTAAAAAATAATAAAATACATTATATATGTTGTTAAATAACAACATAAAAGCACTCAACTTTCATTACCGCCACATTGTCATAACCGGTCCGTAGTAGTACGTACCCATAATGACTAGTACGGTACTGGTAAATACAATGAATGCATAACATCAGCATTTTCCCAATAATATATTTGGACTGTACCATATAAATTCAAATTATGATGTATATTTATAATATGACGACATTTGAAATATTCTTTAACGATAACCAATATCGGAAAAATACATATACAACATGATAATATTTGTATTATTGTTTAACGTTTTGTCGAAAGTGCTGTAAAAATCCTTATGGGTGGATATACTTTGCCGACCGGTTGTTGTTGAAAATATGGCGTCCCGGATCAGTCTTCCTGCATTATTTCCAATTCAGAGTCAACTAGATTGTGCCCTAGACGATGCTACGACTCAGCAACAGAAAGAAAACCATGTGATCCAATATTTACAAAAACTAGACGAAAATGAGGATTTAAAGATATCCGATTTCCCAACAGGTTAGGAAATGTTAGGTTACCGGTACAAAGCCAACAAGCTAACAGTGCTAAATATTGTTCCTTTGCTGTCATTCTGACCAGGTCTCCTGTCAGCCTCAGTTTTTATTTTATTTGATTGTTTTATAACGTCAATCTTGTTTTCTCTATGTGATCATTTCGCAAAATAACGTGGTTGGCTGCATCACGAATAATATTTGACACTGTTCTCAGTTTTTTGGTCTAACTGCATATAGATTGCATTTTATTTTACTGCAATGCCGGTGTTCTGACGATTTATGCTACCCGTCGAAATGTGCTTCCTCGACATACTGCGCATGCGTATAGTCGTTATTGCGTAATTTTCGTAATTCTTGAGATAACGATAATCGATTTCTGCGACGTAATCTGGATCTAGCTCTAGTACTGTAATTGCATGTTTTTAAGAAATGTAAAAGGCTTCTTGTCATTTTACTTGTAGAATATGATTCAGTTAACGTTATTTGCCAGGTTGTAATTTAACATTTGTATATTTAATAATAATTTACATAATGTTAACCAATTCACCCAACTAAAATCGTTTAGGCATATTTGTAATTTCACAATGCTAATTTCCGTATGTAGGCATAAAATTACGTGTGCAGTGTATGCAAAAATAAGAAGCTTTTTTTTATCACGTTATACTGTAAGAGTTAAAACGTTATGGGAATTTGGAAATAGGAACAATGAACACGTAATGTAGCAATTTTCGATAGGGCATACGCTAAGGAAGCATTTTTAGACAAGGAAGCATACATCGCAGAGCAAATGTTATATAGTAACTCACTAGTCCTATAGCCTACTGTGGTATCCATTGCTTTTATAGTTTATACATGTTTAATTTAAACGTACATGGTTAAGTAAGAGGGATACAGTATCTCCTAGCAGAAAGCTCTTGTATATTGTGCCTCTACATACAGTGCCTCTACTTCCACCAAGAAAGGATAGAGGCACCATGAAAGTCTGTCGGACTGTATTAAGTAGTAACATTATTTTCTTGGTGATTTGCTCTAGGCCTGGAATGGCTGAACACAGAGGGGCCCCTTTCTTTGGCCAAAGAGCTGACAGGCAAAGTGGTGGTCCTCGATTTCTTCACATACTGCTGCATCAATTGCATGCACATCCTGCCTGACCTGCAAGCACTTGAGAAGAAATACTCTGTCAAAGGTACGTGTTGTATACATGGCAGTAGTTTCCACTGTATATGGCACTGTTATGTAGGAGTGGTGCGATATTATAATATTTGAGAACTTCATAAGGACTTAAATCATGTTTTTTTTTTTTATATCAATTTTTTTTGCATGGAGCACGAGCCATTTTTATTATTTTTATTCTTTCTCTGCCTTTTTCTTCTATAACATTATACAGTAAACAGTTATGTATGTGTTCTGATTTTATTGATTTATGTAAATCATCAGTTTGGTTTAATATTACACACACAAAGAGAGAGAGAGAAAGAAACACAAATACAATTTCAAAATCAGAACATTATTTTATCAGGCAATTTGTGATGCAGTGTGTTGCAGGTATAGATCACACACTAATCAGTAACCTTTTAAAGTAAGAATACATACATGTATTGCATTATGAGCACATGTGTAGAGCTGACATGCACACAAAGCCATCACACTTGTCTTCCTATGTTCTTGGCCCCATTATCTGACCCGTGAAGTCTTCGGCAAACTAAAAATACACCCATGCTTTCTCAATGCGTAAAGGGCCCATAATCGTCTCAGCATGCTGTACTCCACCTTCGTGTGCTAACTTTAGCCTGAAGCATTTACAGTACCAATGGTGTGCCACTGCATGCCAAGCAATGGATCGGGCCGGGTACCCCACAAACAATGCCTGGCCAGTACATATCTTATCTTGCTGCTCTTATCTTTGGCATAGGCCTGGGTACATTCTGTTTGGCTGCTGTGCATTTGTCCATACAATCTGTGCTGCTACGGACCATAGTGGTTTGTCATAGGGCCTGCCTTGTTTATTAAATGGGCTACAGAAGATTGTGATAAGAGTCTGCCCCTACTCAATTTGAATATCAGATTACAATAAAAGGAGTGGTTTAAGTTTGCAGGGTGTAGGACAGGCCTCTGTTGTTTGTGTTATCACCCAGACATGGCTTGTGCCATTGTGTACAAAACAAAAAGAAACAGAGACGTTTTGTTTGTAGGTTTCTTCCAGCCATTGTATTGTAAAACATTTATATTACTATTCTCTTGATGTGCATTAGGTATGTGGAAAATGTTTTCATACACTTGACTTGTTTAAACATAATTATTTCTGTGCCTCATATGTTCTACACCTGGATGAACCTATTTTCATGTTCCAAGAACTCCTATCCATCTCCGGTTATAAATGGCAGTATTTGATATGTAGTCTGCCACCATATTCTTTTTCCCCATGTATCAGCTATCTTGACTGCATACTTTGTGGATAAAATAACCAGAGAATACCCAGGTGCAAAACTGTTCAGAGACAGATCTGCCTAATCACTCACTGTTGACCCATTGGATATGTCAAATGTGTCTGATATATTATGGAACAGCGTATAAACAGTATCTGTATCATACTGTATGTTACCCCTGAAATAATACAAACACTGATGTTTACAATAGCGATACAAAATCAGATTTATACTTTGATCAGCTGTGCTGAACTGACTGACTTGTTAATGGAATTAACTTGCATTCTAGTCGGTTTAATGCTACTTTAGACTAAACGGATTACAGTGCAAAATAGTGTACCGTTTTCTGTAGTTGTCTTATAACTGATAATTTATTATGTAAGGCTGCTCTGAAGTAGTTAAGAACTATAGTGTTCTTTACCAAAGAATGTGTTCATGATCAATTGGGCTTCTTTTCTAAACTAAAATGGCCCTACAGTATACAACACCTAGGCGCTGACATTTCTTTCAAGAAATTTGAAGATACTGTATGTCCTTTTCAAGCATTTTTGATTTAGACTTGTATGTTTCTTGGCTCTCTCTCTGCACTCATTTTAATGTCTTGTACCATGTTCCTAACTATGCTTCTGTAGGCAAGCACATTTTAATTATATATGGCTTATTCATAATATCACAGGTTATACCATTGGATGTAATCTGGAACTAGGAAATGTGGATTCTTAAAATATATATTGAAGAAGTTAAACTTCTGTGACTTATGCATGTTGTTAACCCTTGTTTCCTAGATGGACTAGTTATTGTAGGTGTACACTCTGCCAAGTTCCCCAATGAAAAAGTAAGTGTATATTTCTCAGCGACACATGAATGCCTTCAATAATACTGTAAATGCAAAATGCGAAACAAAACAAAAAAGTTTGTGTGTTTTCCATTCGCCATTACACCCAATAGGTTTTGGAGAACGTGCAAAATGCCGTGCTGCGTTACGACATCTGCCACCCGGTGGTCAACGACAGCGATGCACTCCTCTGGACTGAGCTGGAGGTGGCCTGCTGGCCCACACTGGTTCTTCTGGGACCACGAGGAAACCTGCTGTTCACCTTGGTGGGCGAAGGCCACTGTGACAGACTGGCGCTCTTTGTTGATGCTGCCATCCAGCATTACGGGAGTCAGGGCCTGCTGAAGGCACACGGCCTGGGGACCAAGCTGTACCGAGACTCCCTGCAACCCACCATCCTGTCATTTCCCGGGAAAGTGGCTGTGGAGCACAGCACCCAGAGGCTGGCCATCGCAGACACGGGGCATCACCGCATCCTGGTGCTGTCGTGTACTGGACAGGTGCTGCATATTGTAGGAGGTGAGGCGATGGGATGTGGTCTGCTGGGGAATCTTGATGGAGATGCACATTGACATTGATGGACAGCGGCTGGCACGGCCATGTAGTGAACGTTGAATGCAGTCTTAATGGTCTTTAATGCACTGACACTGTGCTCTGTGGGCTACAGCTTTTAACTCTGCCTTTGTTCTGTTGGCGGGATAGGTGTTGCAAACCTAGCTATATTTTAAACCACATAAAATGTAATAGCAGTTCCTACGATTTGCAGATATAGGTACAATTTCGTTGATTAATCTGGTTTATTCTGGCAGGTTCAACAAACAGCGTTTAGTAATATTTTGAATGCCAATATAAGACCCCTAATAGCTTTTCAGTTCATTTTTTATTTTTTAGACTAGTTACATTTTTCCATCATTGATTTAGGCCTGAATCCATAGTACTTCCACTTGTCCAAAGGGCTGTTTCACATCTTGGGGAGGGGTATTTCTTTAATATGTCCTTATACTGAGAAAGAGCTTTCAATAAGTGTGGCTCTGGGATGAACTTATGTAATCCGACTGTACAATACAGGTAGCTTGCGATGGCAGTGAAAAATGTCTGCTTAATCCTCCATTGGCTGGCTGTAGAGAACAGTAGCCCCTGGAGAGCTGATGGTGACATACAGTACTGTACACCCAGCTGGTGCCCAGGTAAGCACTGCGATGCTCTGGACACTGTCACAGAAGTCAAAGCATTACAGTAGGCCTATGGGGAGCATAGGCTGCCTTGTCAGCCTTTACTGACCTCAGTAAAGGAACCTCGACTGGATCAGCATTACGCCTGGGATTTTAGGCAACTGGCTTTCCAATGTAAATGAACAATGCTGTATCTATAGGGTTTACTCGCGATGCTGTCGTACGGTGTGCAGATTCCGTTAGTGCATGCATGCTCATTGAACGTTTGTCAGCCCTACAGTACATGTAAGCCTCTTGTTATCTGTGTGCCACAGGGCCAGAGAGCGGCAGGCGAGATGGAGACATATCTGAAGCGTTGTTCTGCTCTCCTCAGGGTGTGGCTTTCAAAGGGGAGACGGTGTACGTGGCGGACACAAATAACCACCTGATTCGAAAGGTATCGCTCTCCCCCTCCTGTTTATTAACACTCTTGCTGAAATATTTTATTTTTTAAAGGTGTCTAAGACAGTGAGGTATCTTTAGCTAGACAGAACGGACTTTGGCTAGTGGAATTCACCATGTTGTCTCCTAGGGTTAGCTACGCCAGCACTATGCAGAGTCACTGTTTTCAGAGGAAAAACAATGCTTATTGGAAATTCTAAACTATGAGATTGTCGAACAAGATTCAACACAATATTTTAATTTGCTGGCAAACAGGCCACTCTCTCTGTTTTTGAGAGTGCATGTAGAACAGTGTTACAGAGCAGCACACACACACACATCCATAAATTTGTCAAGGACATTGCCCCTCCCTCCAATCAGTAATCTATACTCTTACTTGTCTTGGTCAGAGTAAAAACAAAGTCAGGAAGACACACAGTGTTTGTGAGAGGAAATGGGCATAAATAAGAAAAGTGCATGTTAGAGATGTGCGCAACCTTTCCCACGGAAAGGTTGTTTCCTTCCTTGACCTCTCACGCACATTCTGTTTTATGATGTGCTAATAAAACTCATTCTTTAAGTAAAATAATCTACTTTCTTACTACAATATGTATGAACGTCCTTAAGAACACAACTGTAAAGTTGTGCGTGTGTGCGTGTCAGATTGATCTGTTGGAAAGAAAGGTCACCACTGTAGCTGGAGTTGGAACTCAAGGCACAGACAAAGAGGGTGGGGCCATGGGACCCCAACAGCCAATCAGCTCTCCTTGGGATTTATGCCTGGGTACTGCTGGTGAGTATACAATGTATATACGTTATACAGTGTATATAAGTTCTAAACAATTATTATACATTTTCTTTAGACACAAATTGTATTTTCATCATAATGACAATTGAAAATGTATAGCTACAGTATATCTAAATAAATGTAGTTCACGTTTAGTTCAGTTTAATTCTAGCCCTCATTTCTGGTAAAGCTAATTTAATTAAAACATTTGCAAAATAAAACAATTAGAACATTAGCATATTGATTTTCATCTAATTGTTCTGGCCAGATATCTTTAATGTAGAATTATTAGGTCAAATGCGCTCTTGATGGATATAGAATTTCCAAATTAGCTGATAGGTTCAATGGTTGGGGACATTAAAAATATTTGTTAGGCATATCCTTTCTTGACAGGTGCTTTACTGTACACCGTGTTCCAAATTATTATGCAAATTATATTTTACACTGATTTTCCTAAATAGTCAATGCAACTGACAGTCAGTATTTGTCGAAATTCATTAAACAAACCACCCAATGAAAACTGAAGACTGTTCCAAATGATTATGCACAACAGAGTTGCAAAACATTTTATAGGTTGTAAAGAACTGAAAACTTTCATTTGTTGAACTTGCAGCATTAAGAGGTCATATTTAGTAAAATCAAAAGCTATTTCAACCAAATACATCTTAACAGGGCAAGTTACATGTTAACATTGGACCCCTTATTTGATATCACCTTCACAATTCTTGCATCCATTGAACTTGTGAGTTTATGGAGTTTCTACTTGGATTTCTTTGCAGGATGTCAGAATAGCCTCCCAGAGCTGCTGTTTTGATGCAAACTGCCTCCCACCCTCATAGATCTTTTGCTTGAGGATGCTCCTAAGGTTCTCAATAGGGTTGAGGTCAGGGGGGGATGGGGGCCACACCATGAGTTTCTCTCCTTTTCTGCCCATAGCAGCCAATGACAAAGAGGTATTCTTTGCAGCATGAGATGGCGCATTGTCATGAATGAAGATGATTTTACTACAGAAGGCATAGTTCTTTTTGTACCCTGGAAGAAAGTGGTCAGTCAGAAACTCTGTATACTTTGCCGAGGTCATTTTCACACCTTCAGGTACCCTAAAGCTCTCTCCCCATGATTCCACCACCTCCTTGCTGACGTCGCAGCCTTATTGGGACATGGTGGCCATCCACCAACCATACACTACTCCATCTATCTAGACCATCCAGGGTTGCACGGCACTCATGAATAAACAAGACTGTTTCTGGGCCCACTGCAACCTTTTCTGCATGTGAGCATTGGTTAGGGGTGGCTGAATAATAGGTTTATATACACAACTGCAAGCCTCTGGAGGATCCTTCAACACAATACCATCCATGAATTTGATTGAAAAATGAAATATTTAATGTTTATGACACTTAATTCAAATTTGCATAATAATTTGGAATGCGGTGTATACAGTATATTCAAAATACAAATAAATGAATAAAGTTGAAATTTCTATGCAGTTTCATATTTATTATAACCTTTCTTCGCAATACTCAACGGCATTAAATAACATCCACTATCATGACATGTTTCCCATGTCATATAAAGCAGTCTAGCCATACTAAATACTTTGAGACTTATCAAACAAACTCTAGCGAGCCACTTGAAAATCAGACCTTCACCTGCTTCATAATGCACATTGCCTGCTCGTATTGTATTCAATTTGCATACAGCTTTCAAACTTTATTGGAATCTTTTTATTTTTTACGTTTGCCAAGCAAGGTCTCTAGATAATTCAACTAGGGATCTTATTTTAAGACCTTTTATCGCTGAATACTCTTGTTGCATTTGATTTAAATGTGTTGTTGCCAACAGGCCTCTGTTGTTATCAGTATTTCCTAGTTCCCTTACGACATGAAAGATGTTGGTCTCCTGCCAGTCTTAAGCTATTTGACAAAGATCAAAGCGTGATTGTCCGCATGTGTTTCTTTGCGTGTGTGTGTGCTTGCACGCGCGTGCACACTTCTTTTCATATGTTTTGTGTGTTTTCTCCTTTTTTATTTATAAGGAAACCTACACAATTTTCTCAGGAGATATTGAAATACTAAAATGCTTTGGTGTTGGCAGTTGTCGCCAGGACAATCGGCCTTTGTTGTTTTGACGAGGCCACTGTCTTGATGCTTTCATGCTATTTGTCAGATTGCTTGTGCTCTTCTCTTCTTTCTTTGACACAGAACACCATAAACTTGGGTGACTGGGTGCGTTAACCTTTCAATCCATCAAATCATCAAAACGCTCCCTGCATACTAATTGTTATGCATGCATGTTTTATTTACAACCATTTGTAGTGGATAGACCACCTATGTGAGACAAATGCTATAATTCCCAATGCTCCTGGAGAAATATGAAATCATCATTAGGGCCTAAATATCAGGACAGTTGAGGATCAAGCGTTCTATGGCAACCATATTTGACATTTCCTGACATGTTAGGACTGCTACTTTCGCCTGTTAGCAACTATTATGTGAAAGTACTGATGTGCTGTTTTATTTGCACTGATCTGTCTGTCTAGGAAGTGTCATTTAGTTAGGAAACTAAATGTTTAATAATGCAGTGCTTTTCTTTCCTTCCAAAAAATTGCTATTGGATTTCTGATTCTTCAGAGTGAAAAGCAAAAAGGCCTAACAATGGCAATACTTCCTAATTACGTTGACAGGGAAGGATACAAAGCCAAGAGAAAATCAAATGCTTTTTGTATTGTCATTGTAAAATACTTATTTGTTGTGTTGTGTATACCCTTCCTTTAGGTGGGATTGAGGAGAATGTGCTGTGGATAGCCATGGCAGGGACCCACCAGATCTGGGCTTTGTTCCTAGCAGATGGAACACTGCCCAAAGGAAGGTATGAGACTACATCGTCATTCTGGCCAACTGCAACTCCGCACTGCCGTTGCCACTAATAATGCTTACCCATAGCAATTAAGTGACAGCACAGTGACCATAGAAAAATGTGTGTTTTCATTGTTATTTTGCTAACCGTGTGCAGTCAATAATGAGAGAGAATCTGCTATTGCCAAGCCTTAATGCGCCACATTCAGTAATGTGCAGCTTGATTTCAAAGGGAATACTCCTGTCTGGAATGACAGTATACCCATGTTGATGAAAACCATTGTCATAAACATTGTTGTTTTGGTTTGGAGAGGTAGCTTCTACCACACAACACATACACCTTTTGTGAGCAGTTGATTATGTCACCCCAGCCCTACTGTAAACAAAAGAAGGAATATGTTTCTCCTCATCTTTTTGCCTTATAAACGATTGTACTTTAGCTGTGTCTTTCCGTCCCGCAACATCAGCGCGTCAAGGGCAGGCACGTGCGTACGATGGGCGGGCAGTGGCGGCGAGGAGAACAGAAACAACGCCTACCCACACAAGGCCGGCTTTGCCCAGCCGTCTGGCCTGGCGATGGCCTCGGAGGAGCCCTGGGGCAGCCTGTTTGTGGCCGACAGCGAGAGCAGCACCATCCGCACCCTGGCACTGAAGGACGGGGCTGTCAAGCTGCTGGTCGGGGGAGAACGAGACCCACTGGTTGGTCCACAGCTTCTGCTTCTAAATCGCTGATATGGGCTTATTCCTGATTATTGGATGGATGAGTTTTAGGGAAGGAATTTTAATAGTTCTTTATTGAGTTTATCAAGCCCAGTAAGACATAATTGTCCAATAGTTTGTCTGATTTCAGACACTTAACATAATGCCCTTTGCGTAAAGGTTGAATTAAGGACAATTCGTCGAATGTTTCCTTCGTCCTAGGTCTAATTGCGAAGGTGATTTTCTTTTCTCAGAGCCAGAAAGAGGTAGGCCTTTGGCCATATACCTTGGGCTAGAACAGCTTTGCCTAGATGTAGCTTTGTTTCATGTAGCTTTCTCGAAAAATGTTGAGGAGGGAAGTGATGGCTGAATGCTTGAAGACTCCAAATGATGTTTACACTCACTGGGGCCAATCATAATTCATGAAGGTGTCCACTTCATGTAATGCGGCAACAGCATTTCATGTCTACCTTTTGTCCAGCTTCAGGATGTTTATTATTGAAGGTGACCATCTTAGAGATGAAATGTGTCATTTCTGGCATTGATACCTCTACAAGGATGTCTGGTACAGGCACCGTTCTTTGACGTCACGCACGACCACAAAACCCCCCGGAAGGTCACATTTCCACTCTAGTAATAGAACAACTGGACAGATAAATGGAGCACTGTTGGTCTCTGAGGGCTCCATGCCTTCACTGCAGCATCACTAAATAGGTTTTGTTATTTTGCTTCGGCTCAGACTTAAGCACTCTTTGCGGGGCCACATTGTTGGACTCGAGCTTGGTTAAGAGCCTGTAGCAACCTCAAAGGATCATTAATAATGTAGGCTATCAACATGAGAGAACAGCTGATCTACCCTAAATGGCAGACCTGTCCTGACCCAAGACAATTAATGACAATGGAACGCATAAAACTGACAGAGCACGTCTAGGTTTTACGGCTATTAGCTTGGAGTGAAATCTCCAATTTATGCGAATAATTTTGGCCATGCATGCAAAATCATTCTGTGATTCATAGTACGGTAGCAGTGTAAATGAAACATTCTCACGGTCATGGGAATATTATGATGTCCATATTGTAATGGTAATAAATACTTTCAATAGTCAGAACACAGAGAGTCAGAAATGGTAGCTTTTATCATTACAGGACAGTGCTGAAAATCTAATCTGGAATGAGTGTATATATTTTAATGTAGCCCCTCTGACAAACTAGCTAGTCTCGCTCATTTTAAGTACTGACTCTAAAGCCTTATACTCCCTCATTTACCACCCTCAGTTTGAGCACCTCCTTCTCACTGTATCACCATTCGCCATCTGCTAACAGATGTACCCCATTTGCAGGGAAACCATACCATTGCAATGAATGAGGTGATAAGAGCACAAGTAAACAATGGCATTTGGAAGGAGTTTTACCAGAGAAGGAACTGATAAAGCTAAATATTTCAGCTGGCAACGTTGAGTGAAATCCAACTGTGGAAACAGCCAGAGGTCACTGGCACAGCTACTGGCTGTGTTTTTTAACTGGGAATTGGTTGAGCCATAGGGGATTATGAGACATGATCACTCATAACAAGATTGAGTTACCTCCCTTGCTTGATATGCAGTATATATGGCAACTCTAATTCCAATTGTGACTCCACCGTGCTTGTACGTCTGCAGCACCAGTAGTACATCTGTTTTTGTAAGTGGTCAAAAGGAATACACTGGTAGCACAAAGAAGTATGTTTTCATTGGACGTTGGTACAGTTGGATCATGCGTGTCAGCTGCCTTGTGTATCCTTAGGACTTGTGGAACAAGATTTTCTGAACTTTTTCCTGTTTGTTGTGATTGTGACTTCCATATGCTAACCCTCTGAGGCTTATGTAACTGTATTTTGACTATGTTTCTTTTGTGAGTTCAGCAGAATCATTGTTGCCTACCACCATACACGGTATGTTTCCGTTTTGATGGAAATATACCGTGTGATACCGTGAGATGTTAGGAATATGTGTGGAAAATATTTGACACTTTTTACGAGGCAAGCTAGAAATAGGATTCAGTGTTGCACCAGCCAATAAAAATAATTATCTGTGTTTGATTTGTTGTTGAACTCTGGCCCCAGAACCTCTTTGCTTTCGGAGATGTTGATGGGAAGGGAGTAGACGCCAAGCTGCAGCACCCCCTTGGCGTAGCCTGGTCCGCTGCCCGGAACATGCTCTATGTGGCCGACTCCTACAATCACAAGGTAATATTCACTTTGGAAGCGCTTGGATTGAGGATAAAAGGAGCTAATGTTGAAGATGTGCTCTCTTTGATCCACCTCTTAGCTCTTAGCTACCATGTTGTTGTTGTTGGTGCAGATCAAGGTGGTGGACCCGAAGAGCAAGCAGTGCAGGACTCTAGCTGGCACAGGAGTGCCCGGAGGTGTCCTCGGCCCAGGATTCTCCGCTTCCCAGTTCAACGAGCCCGGCGGGCTCTGTGTGTCCGGAAGCGGCCGCCTGCTGTATGTGGCAGACACCAACAACCACCAAATCAAAGTTCTGGACCTGGACACCCAGACCGTCTCACTGGTCAGACCCTGGAGTGATTACTCTTGTGTGTGTGGTGTGTGTGAGACCTACTATTAATTTAGTTTTCTGGTGTTTGGGTATGTCCAGTTCCCAATTGCCACGGACTTCACCGACTTTGCCGCTGCGAAGAAGTCCCCTGGTCCCGTTAAGGTCCCCAAACTGCCAAAATCTGCTGCCAGGATGTCCATGCCTCCATTGGACATATGTCCAGGCCAGACCTTCACCATGGAGCTGACCCTGTCACTTCCAGACGAAGCCAAGCTCACAGACCAGGCCCCTAGCTTTTGGATGCTCTCGGCTGAAGGTGAGGGAAAGTTTGGTGAATTACTGAAGGTGAAGTGCTAGTAGCATTGCTTTAATAAATAACCATTAGTTTTTTCTACAATGAAATTATTTAGGAACACAGTTCTTGTTTATGTTTTTTGCTTGCGTATGTAATGCACATGCAGTTGACACCACATAATAATTATGTAATAACCACAATCACATGAAAGAAAATCTTCACAATTATTGCTTTCATGTTCCACTAGATGTTTTGCTTTAGTAAAGGTGTGGGTGATGATTGAGCAACATATACGGTATTATTACACCTAGTTGCCACACAGTGACCACCACAACTGTACATCTCTACATCGATGACACTGTCTGACGCCACACGCCGGTACATTCCTCCTCCACAATCAATCCCAGCAGACGCAGGTACATGGCATGGGTAGCCCTGTTGATGCTCACCGCTGTGCAGATAAGTGACCTGGGTGACGCGTGGCCTCCGCCCCGGCACTAATCATCAGCGTGTTTTGCTGCTCACACCTGCTCTCAACCTGTACGGCCTCGCCCCCGGCCCCGCCCCCAGCCCCTCCCCCGGCCCTGACCCCGGCCTGTGATCTGGCCCTGCTCCTTCTGCTGGCCCACCCAGGCTGTACTTGAGCTGTAGTGAAGGACATCCTTTGGGCATCCTTTGAGTCCGTTACTTTCTAATGAACGTGCGTTATGGAATGGAACGGCAGACTTGTAGACATGCTGGCCCACACACGTCGTCACGCATGACCTGCTGCTACATGCGGTATGTCACCACGAAGACAACACTCTTAAAAAAGAGCTTAAGTTATTTGTCACTTTCCAGCGGTTTTTCAAATGACTTTATATTCGGTTGATATAGCTGGTACATCTGGTCGTGAGCATAGAGGTTTCCGGAATGCACTGCAGCATGCACGGGTGCGATACCGGCAGGTTATTTTTAGAACGCTGCGATAAGGGGAGATTTGTGGTTTTATAATTAGCTGCCACAGCATGCTACATGATCCTTTGTTCACAGCTTATCAGCGCTGAAGAGGCAGGACTTGATGTAGCGGTGCATATCGGGTCTAAATGAGTTTTCATTGACTTGTTAGAAATGGCCTTCTAGGGACCTGCATTAATTTTTAGGCATCAGGCCTTCTCAACAAATCACTGACCAACGTCTTTTAATAGTCGACTCTACAGCGGGGTATTTTCACACAGCGATTTATGTCCTGTTCTTCTGTCAGCCATGCATATATACTATGTTTTCGATAACTCTTTGTTTAGACTAGACGGCCCTTGATTTAGAGGAATGCTTTGCTGTCACTCGTGTCTCATATTATAGAAGCCAGAGCTGTTGAAACCTGAAGTGTCCTGACATACATCCTGTATTGTATATAGCCACGTCTATATACTGTTGGTTAACTGGTTAGATTGAGCTTTTCAAGAAGTGCTCGTGTGGATAAAGCTTTTTTTTTATGTTATATTGCACGTTATATGCGAATGGTGTTTCTGTTAGAAAATCGTCAATTTTTAAAGTTGTCTCTTTCATCCTAGATAATGAATGGTTGTTAGAGAGCCAGTTGGTAACTGGTGACATCCTGGATCTGTCAAAGCCCCTCCGCATCTCAGCCAAACTACCATCTGTCACGAAGACAACAGGCTCCATCCCTTGCCTCACTCTCAGTGTGTGGGTGTACTTCTGTCTGTCCGTGGGCAAGGCCTGTATGATGAAAGCTGCCTCGTTCTCCCAGCCTCTTCACATAGGTAGCAGTCCCAGCGAGGAAGAGGTTACTGTGACATTGGCTCACGCCCTATAAAATCAATATCGCATAAAACTATTGCCATTATCGTTAGGCTCTCCTCAGGATTTTATGGGCCTGTGACTCAGGATGGACATAATTCAAAGTTTGTGTGATGGTGAGGCAAATCTCTCTTACAGAGCGCCTATAGGTTTCTTTTGCTCAGGCAAAAGCACAAAGGGTTATTTCCTGTGCTGTAAGCCAAAATGCAACTTCAAACCTAATTTCTGAGGGAAATCACTTATTCGCTAAGCATTACTTATTAAAGTTGTGATACTATTTGTGTTTGTCAAGTTATACTGATGCTAGAAGAGGTCCTGCAACAACAAAAACAACTTTATCTTTAACTGAGCATTCACTCTTACAACAAACAATACAGTAAATTATTATTGTAGCTCTATGACAAAATAAGTTCTAGGCATTAATGAAACATACTGTATAAATAAAGTCAAAGATAAATTCAGAAATGCCCCTTCCCCTTCCCCCATCTAAAGAATTTAGGCTTACAGGCTTACAGCGTTCATTAGCAATGTATGGATAGTGTCACTTAATGGAGTTTTAAATCATGTATTAATGGAACTCAATGTATTCCTGAGAGTTCTGATAATTGCATTGTCTTAAATTGACGATTTGAGAAAACAGTCGATTGAAAAAGAAATGGAAATTGTGAAATGTCATCTAGTGCTTGGTAAACAACATGATAATGTTCTAATGGTTTTAAACTACCTGTTTAATTCAAGGTTTTGCAAATATTTATGCTATTGTGGAAAAACTGATTGAATTATTGAAAGGTATTCAAGTTAGTGTTACATCAAATTAATCTATGCAATAACTGTTAGCGCATAGTTGTATTTCATGAATAATTGTTTACAAAATTGTCAACAAATACGTATTTCAGTGTTTCACTAATTTCACTTTAATTAATATTTGTGTATGTACATCAAATTAACGGTATATATGTTGTTGACCATGTTAACCGTCTCTAAACTGTAACAGCCTTAGCTTTATCAAACATTTTATTGTAAAATAATGTTTTGTCACACGGCGTGTAGCGTAAGGAGATCTTCTAAACGTTCATTTCCAAAGTGCCTATCAGATTAGTTCTTTGTATCATTATCTAAGACAAAGCCTGTTTTCTTTCACTTTATACTTTTTGGCAAGCACTTACACACACCTCATATCTACAACAAAAGTGAACTAAACACAAAAATTTAGTAACATATATTTTATGTGGGGTCACAAATAAAAGCATTATAATATTTGATGATAAATTACTTGAAATGTACAAAAATTTATTTCAACAATTGCAAAATGGATTGACTCATTGTAACCTTGCCTCAGAATTCATAACTTGCATCTTGACCTTTAAGTGCCTTGCAAAAATGTTGTTTAGACCAGGGTGTGAATAAATGTTTACAGTATAAAAAGCAATAAAATAAATAATTTATGTAATTGTATTATATTTCTTCTGTTTTACTGCATTTTTTAATTGTAAGACCTCTGGCATATACTGTATCTTCAACATCAATGAGTGATTTATCATGGATAGACTCTACATTTTTGTAATTAATCAATATACTAAATACTTTATAACTATTTACCACTATTAGTAAAACATACTTATATAAAGTTAAATATAGGTTTCCAGTATAGAATGTAATTATGATTGTAATCTAACCAAATCATGCACGTTTTGTGATATCATGCACAGCAAGTCTAGGTTGGACATTTATGTATAAAACTAAAACAAAAAAGTAGTTCTGATGATTGAAAATAATGAAATAAAATGGAGAATGGCTGTTATATCTCTCAACGCTCTGCCAGTGTCCCAGTGTGGCTTGCACACTTGTTCTGACCACAGTTTTAACCCTGTGTGACTAGCTTCATAGACAGGAAACACTATAGGTGTTGGCTCTTTTGGCTGCCCCTGGCAATAGTGCTGTTATAAATCCACATACTGTACATAAACACACCATAACACTGCACAACACAGGTCTTTTGAAAAGAGGTTTCACAAGTGATTCAAATCCCATAGGCCATCTTCTTGGCATAGTTTGTATTGCTCCATTACTTGAATGAAAACAATAGGATCAGAGACAGAGGAGCAAATAATTTAATTATTGGTAGGCTACTTGTATGTCATTCTAGAAATATTTCCATGTTTTGTTGTATGACAGCCTCAGGACTCCACCAATTAAAACACTCACCTTTAACCCAACCCAGAGCTAACAGAAAGAGAACAAGTCAAGCTGAACCTGTTTCAGTTACCTGTTTGCCCATGGATGTGTGTCAAGTAGGTCTACATATTTAACTGTGGCAAACACCTTCATTGTTTTATGTAAGAGATTATGATGCATAAACAGCAGCAGTTTTTTTTTAAGTTCCATTAGTAGTCTGGACAATAAAGAAGCCAAATATATTGAACAACAGTATATTGAAGTTAAAGCCTGTATTGTTATTTTATAATTACATCAGGATCAGGCATTCAATTAGTAATACATACAACAATATAGTCTTCCTGTTAAAGTATAGGGCAAGCCTAAAAACTGCACAGTAAGGGTGTTGCCTTGCATAGCTTCACCTTATCAAGGCAGGTCGTTAAACAGCCAGCTGACTCATAGAATCGTTGATAATGTCTTTAAATGCAATACTTCAATCAATTTTCACTGCACAAAAACGTATGCTCCTCCTCAAGCCGACATGGTTTTGCTTGGGTTCATCTTTGTGGCTTTGGTCTGGTTCAGTTCATCATGTAGCCTGACTCCACAGTGTCAGTCGTTTAGGTATTTATTTACGACGAGCTATAGGAATGTGCATGAAAGCCGACGTGCGCATTTTTGCTTTGAGAACTGATAGCACTGTATAAATAATGCCACTGAGACATGTTTTTAAACATCTTGTCTCCACTAATTCCGTGTATTGTTTAATATTAAATCATTGATTTGATGTTAATATCCTACTCATTCCTCTGCGATTTTGAGAGCCGTTTCTGTCTTTCCATGAACTGAAATAAAAGTATGTTTGTGCATTGTGTAGCCCATAATTTAAAGGCAATATCAACGTCACTGCATAGGTGAAAACAACACCTACTGGCCAAATGCCTGGCTAAATTTATTGTGTTAAGTGTTTGACTGTGAATGGCTATTTGTGTTATAACAGATAAAGAGTGTAATTTTAGTAGGTGTTTGGTGAAAGAGTCCACGTCAATATAATGGCAAATCATTCAGGGTCCTGGTTTGTTATGGGACTACTGTGGACCATGATTCCTTTTGTTATTCAAGATGCAGCATAGCCTATTAGACAGATAAACTCCTGTAGATTGAAAAGGTTTATCGGTTTTCTTAAACACCCCCCGTCTTTTTCTGGTAGTAGACCGTTATTAATGGCCATATACTTATTCGTTACGCATTAACGCTCAGACTTATTGATTGGAGAGGACCGTATGTGCTGTGCGTAAATGATGTTTTGCTTGCTCAAGTTCATTCCTGAAAGAAAGAGTCAAGTGGGAAAACGCGCCATTGGTTGTGGTGCGTGGTGATGTAACTGCTGCTGGTAATGCCCCAGCGCAGTGCGTGCACGCGTAATGGGGGGGGGAGAGAGAGAGTCACTCCAGATGGAGTTGGCGCTCGAGAGGAGCAGCACTGACGCTCGTACAAGGAGCGCGCAGATGATCGGTATAGTTCCGCACGCATTGCTTGGATGATCCCAACTACCCACCGGCCACATCGCAGCCCATCATGGGGGACGATGGTCCGTCATGGCCTCTAAACTTCCAGAACTGGACGGAAAGTGGGTCGCCAGGTTCCGCTGGCTCTCCCACGGGCGCGTCCGAACAATGGATGGTCGGGTTGATCCTGGTGATGGGACTGATCGTCTTCACAATTGTTTTTGGGAATATTCTTGTCATAGTGGCCATCGCCAAAAACCAGCGGCTCCAGACTCTCACCAACGTGTTCATCGTGTCTCTGGCGAGCGCAGACCTCATTATGGGCTTGCTGGTGGTGCCTTTCGGGGCCGTGCTGGAGGTTCGGGGCTCTTGGCTTTACGGGTCGTTCTTCTGCGAGTTCTGGATCTCGGTGGACGTCCTCTGCGTTACAGCCAGCATCGAGACGCTGTGCGTAATTGCGATAGACAGATACGTGGCGATCACGTCGCCGTTCCGTTACCAAAGCCTGCTGACCAAAGCGCGCGCCAGGGCGGTGGTGTGCGTCGTCTGGGCCATATCTGCCCTCGTCTCTTTCCTGCCCATCCTGATGCATTGGTCCAGGGACAACATGGAAACCGCATGCTACGATGACCCAGAATGCTGCGACTTCATCACCAACAGGGCATATGCCATCTCGTCCTCAATCATCTCGTTCTACATACCCCTGGTGGTTATGATATTTGTCTACGCTCGGGTATTCATAGAGGCGAAAAAGCAACTTAAGAAGATTGAAAAATGCGAGGGTAGGTTTCACAACAACGTGAACGGACTGGTGTCCAAGTACAAACCCAACAAGAAGAGACCGTCCAGGATGCTGGCGCTCAGAGAACAGAAGGCCCTCAAAACTCTGGGCATCATTATGGGCACGTTCACACTGTGCTGGCTGCCCTTCTTCATCGTCAACGTGGTCCGGGTGTTTTGCGCCGAGGTTGTAAACAAGAACCTGTTCGTGTTCTTAAACTGGCTGGGCTATGTCAACTCAGCTTTTAATCCTATAATTTACTGTCGGAGTCCAGATTTCAGAAAGGCTTTCAAGAGACTGCTGTGCTGCCCTAGGCAGGCGGACCGGAGACTGCACGTCAGTTCGTGTGACCTTTCCCGTTGCTCCGGTGGGTTCGCTGACTCTATGGGGCCCACTGCGCTGCAGATGTGGCCGGACTGTAACGTACTGGAAAACAGCGATAGCAGCTTTGATGCGGATGGCAACACAAAGCTGTCCCATTCAGAATCGAAGCTCTAAAGGTTTTTTGGAGTGCAGCTCTGTCCAACGTGCAATGCTGAGCAGCTAAGTCCTAACGAAGTTGCGGGACGCGTTTTTGTAGACGTTCGTTGTTTGTTTTATTTTTTCAAGCAGCCCTTAATGATTATTAGACCTATAATACCGGACAAATAGCAATAGTCCAGTGACACGCAAGATTTGTATATTGATGGGAAGAATTGATTTGACCGTTGTGTTTGTAATAGGTTATATCAGAACGATGCAATTGTATCTTTAAATATCAGACATAATAGCCTATGGCAAAACATATTTTAAAATCAATAAAAAATAGTAGGCCTATGTAATGTTTTTAAGTTGAAAACGTGAAATTAAAATATTGAAAACGAAATTGTTGGCAGGAGATTGTGTTATATTGTGTTCACAAGACACGTGTAACTAATTTGTTTATATTAAACATGTGTAATATAACGAGGTCGAGGAAGTGTGAGCACTCTTAGCCTTCATGTACATTGTACATCAGAGGCGCCATGTTTCGTAACTCTTGTTGTCGATTAAAGGAGCGCATTTTCATGTATTCAACGTTTCATCTCTAATTGTTTTTTATTCTATCTTGTTAATGGGCTGTACTAGGCTACATCTTGGAAGTAGAATAATGTCGGTAGAGACTATTACCTTTCGTGTGATTCAATCACTATTTTTGTATAGAACAATTTACAGTTTTGTTTCACCTTTAAATATGGCTGAAATTTAAATATGCAAAAGTTGGATAGCCCAACTCCATACACTACACTGGAGCAAGAGCTTGACTGAAACTACTTCCATTTATACAGTAAATATAATTTTACAAAACAAACAAAAACGAAATAAGTAGATTGAAGCCTACTAATAATTTTATAATGTACAATTCAAACAGAAATTGTATAAAGATTAGGCCATCGCTCTTGCAGCAGGTGTAATTGGCAAAAACGTGTAGCAATAATACAAACAATAACAATATAAATAACATGTTTGTTTGCTTAAGTGTGTTGTGTATGTTTGCTTTGATCGCATCATTCCCCATTATCCCATTACCAAAGGGAAACTCCTCAAGTTGTGTTGAAGTTGTGCAAAAATGTTTTGGTTTAAAGAGTGCATGTGTGGCTCACTCCTCTCTACCCTTCCCCGTACCACTCTCATAGGTTAACATCTCTACGACCCCTTCCTCATTGTAGCCTACAGGATGAAATGCTTTGGGAAGGAAATGTGTGGTTCTGGGTGCGCTTTAACACAAATCGACAAGTGCGTCGTTAAGCCACGACACACTGAAGGCTGTGTTACAGCAAGTGTCTTTTTGAATGAAGATGTGTCTGAGAATATTTATTAGCTCTCAAATATTGTGACCATGTTTAAAATGCATTACCTATTGTGTTGTGTTTGCTAATGACGCAATCCTAAAAAGCCTTGCCATACATAATCAGAGTGAATGGTTATGATTGGCCGGGCTAATGTGCGCCTCTGTTGCATCAACAGCAGCCATCACCACTGACGAGCTCCTGGCAAAGACCCACCTCATTATTACGAATTATTTGCCTGGCAGCGAACTTGTATCCGAGCAGATTTGTAGTGGGCTCATACAGATGGAGAAGCTTATCAGCGGCTTGAACAATCATTATTTTAAATTGCATGTAGACCATGTAGACATTGCCCGGCCTCAGGCCAAGGAAAATAAGTTGAATAACTGAAAAACGTGAGCAACCGTGGCAGCTGAGGTAACAGGGCTGTTATAGTCCAGCCATGCCCTTCTAAACAATACACTAGGTAATCACTTAATGAGTTCACTTACATTATTTTACACTTTGACACAAAGATAGGTCTATTGATTATACAGGATGTACATTATTGCAGTAGCCTAACTGTATGGTTCCCAGAGAACACCGCCTTTGTATTATTTCTTTTCTGAATAAGGACATTGTTTTTTTACTAAGATGAATTAGAGTGCAGTGCATGACTCTTTGAGTGAGTATTGTACACAGCTCCATTATTTTGTGGGTTGTCAAATTTCCTGTTGAACAGTGTTTAGTGAAATATGAGCCTATTAATTCCTTTTGCTTTGCACATTGTTGTTGCAGTTGATTAAATGTGTCATTATTAATTAGCTTCCAGTGATTACAATCATGAACCTCTGCCATAGACAGCGTTTCTCGTTAATTATTTCTAAGGTGTTAGTTTCTAAAGAGATTCACGTGGTTATTAACTTTCTCCCTTCCCTGTGAAGAAATGTAACTTATGCATTTGACCCCTGCCATAACTACTTTAGAGCAGCGGGCAGCCGAATCTAGCCATAATGCCCTTGTAGCAGTGGGAGTATTAAATGTATAGTAAGTAATTCTGGAGAAAGCTTTTTTTTTTTTTTTAAATCGATCAAAACAAAAGCACATCCCTTCAATTTGCCATCGGGTGCTCCTCCCCACACATTGTAAATGCATTTGGAAGGCTAGGATATTGTTGTTGTGGTGCGGTCTGCACTACTTTGTTTGTGTTCTATTTAGAGAGCCAGGGCTGTGTAGAAGTACCTGTCAAGAAGGAAGCCATGCAAGACCATCTTGAGGTGATGCTACAGGTCTAATAATGCATATCGGATTTCACCTGAACAACAAATGTGAATTTCTATGGCCTCTATGCAGAGACAATTGAGTGATTGACTTTCTTCCAGGGCAATTATGCATTTGCCGTGTCAGCAACATTCCACTGCCATCTGCACTCGGAGCAAGACCAACATGAACATCAATAGAGACAACAGTAAAAAGCAAGATACCCTCAAGGGTGTCCTACAACGTATTAAACATTACAAAAACAATCGTCCTCTTCGTGTATTCCTCTACTTCCCGCTGAGGGAGTTGTTGCATAGAACGAGGAGCGGGGGCAATGCTATACTCGCGTGGCCGTCTGTTATGGATTCCTGTGTGAGCTTGGCATACCATGGCCTCCATCTGTTGTGTATACCTCACTGACTGTGGCTTCCATAAAGACAATGTTACTGTGGCAGTCAATCACAATTAGCATTTACAGTGACATCATTGACTAAGACATAATTACATGGCTTCTACATATACTGTTTTCAAAATTAACCAAATATGTAAATCCACTGTTAATTACACAATTCATCCATCATCTTGCCTTCAATTGTGTATTTCAAGCATTTTCAGAAAATTATGTTACTTCAAAGTTGCCTTAGAACAAAGTATAAGATAATATAAACTGAGTCTAGGGATTCCTACCAAATTGACTGGTTTCACCCTTGTTAAGCAAAACAGACGTATGTTGTCCGCAGTTACTTTGACCTCCCATGGTGCTCTAAGCAAAATGGGTGAATGATTATACATGTATGTGAAAATAAACAGTTAATGTTAGAAATAACCCTATCATATTATCTGACATTCTCCAGTTCTGACGTCATTGCCTGCTCTTCTGTCTCTTCTTGACCCCTTAAATGTCCTCCAATACCAACAGTGACGTTTCCATGGCCCGCGCTTCAGTCAGAGCATGGCAGAGGTTAGTCTGGCGTAGGAAAGAGTTCAGCCTGCACATGACAGCACTGATATATATTGTCTGGATGTCACTGCTAACAGAGAAATGTTGGATTACTACATCTCCAGAATGGGGTAAAGGTTATATGTGTGTATGAAATGTGAAATAAGCATTTACCTAGGAAAAAAGTCATTTCTTTGAATGTATGCCCCCATCAGTGGCGTAGATGCAACTGTGCTAAATCTAGTCTTATGGGTAAACATGCAACCTTTGCTACCTTACATAGGTGGCCCTATCTAAAAATAGATTATCCTCTGCATATGAACTGAGTCAAATCTCAAGTTTGTTAAAAAAAAAATACTGTATATATGATCACAAACCACTAATCTATTTGTGATTTGATTGGTATGGGATGAGTTTGTTTAATTACTGTACGTGATGAGAATATTGTTACAGAAAATGTAACAGTAAATGTACAGTATGTGAAAAATGGTCAGCCAGCAATTGGAACATGACACCTGTAATAACTAAAATTCTCCCTTTGCCTATTAAAACTATAAATGATGACAGGAAAAGAGTTTGTCCAGTCTGCAGACTGTTGCTTTTCAATGACAGACCATCAACAGTGGAGACAGGAACCACTGAATAAGGAGGAATCCTTTCCTCTCATCAGCTCTCGTTATTTCTACACAGTGGATGTGTTGTACGTCAAGCCTCCTCATTTCCATGCCTTTCTGGACCTAATTGCATGATTCAATCAGTCGTTCCACTTGCAGCAGTTCACCTCAGAGCACCTGGGCCTTGATAGTCAGAACTCTTGCATTATTCAACAGCACAAGCTGAGCTCAGTAGATAGGAGAGAACTTTTATGAACTCTATTTTCTTCATGCTCTGCCATTACTAACATTTGCTGCTTCTCATCTCATAAAGTCATCACGTATAGCCCAGGGCTGTTGTCAGCCTACTTTAATGTTCTCATTCAGGTTTGTAGATATATAATTTTTCCTTTCATATTTGATTGATTTGATTTGAATTATGTTTCAAGCACGTTAAGTGCCAGGAGCACAACATGCTTAATCTATTAGGAAATTGTAGTTTTCATAATAGCATACAACTTATTTTAATGGGCTAATATGCATATTTTGGCGTGCTTGTCTCCATGTATATAGAACTCCACTTCCACATCTAATCCTTTTGTGCATCCACACTTGCCACTGAAGAAATACAAACGTTGCATGAAAATTACCTTTAAACGTGACAAGAAAATTGAGGAAGCATTCAGCACGCCTACACTGCATTAGACAACGTCCAGGTGTAAATGTCATGTCAACCGCTCATAAGACCACCGCTATACAGAAGAATGTTAAAACATCTGGTCCCTTCACACACGGGTGAGTTTGTTACCAGCCAGCTGTTACACAAGAATGTAACCTTTAGTAAAATAACAGTATATAGATGTCTAAGAAGTACAATACAACATATCCAACAGGTGATAGATGTTTAAATTGAGTCATTGCAGCCTATTTCAGAATGGGTATTAATTAATGGAAGGTCATTATAAGATCTCGGCTGTTGCACAATGACCTACAGCAATTAAAACTGTCCCTTTTTTGTACATTTACATTCAGAGCAGAATTGAACAAAGACTGGGGTTGGTGTTAGTCAGAAGCTGGATGTTGTTAGCTTCAGCCAAGTGCTCAGGGTCACCGACGGTCTGCTTTAATACAAAAAACATTCCTGAGCATTGCAAGTTTAAAGCCAATAGAAAAGAGAAGAGCTGTCACCAAGAGACTCATCATCGTTTATTCCCTGTAAACACCATCTACTGTACATATATATTACAAACATAATCCAGAATCATAACTCTTTAAAAACATCTGGTAATTTTACAGGATATTATATCTACAAATGTATATCATGATCACAGTTTGAATAGTCCACAAATACAGAGGATACTCACACAATGGGGGAGTCTCATTGAACTTCACATATTCACACCCAAACAAATGGCATGTTCCTTCATACCCATATATACAGTATAGTTAGTAAAATATTGTTTTACTCAGATCTACACAATGCTACAGCAAGTCTCCCATCCCCCAAACGCTGTAGAGTGTTTTACAGGTGTCACATTTTGACCAACTGACCAGCTGGCCTCATAAATCACACACAATTAAGAGACCATGGGGTTGCTTTGCCACTGCCCTTGAAACACGTGTAAAGGACCTTCTACGATTAAATTGCCTGCCTGTTGTATCAAGCAGGCTGTATTTAAAGGGATGGGTAGGTTTTGCAATTGCACGTTAATTAATTATAGAATCTTGCTTGATTTATTCAGAAATATTAATTACGTGTTTAAATGTGCTGTAATTAAACAAGTCCTGCACAAACACAACTAAAGATGAATGTTAATTAAAGCTGCTTGATTCTATCTTAAACTTGATACATTTTCTCCAAATTTGAAAAGCTCATTTCCATACATTGCATATTATTCACTATCATACTGAAGGAGAGAACAAATGCTTGCTCTTTGTCTCGTTTTGTCTGTCCAGGTTCACATGCGCGCACGCACGCGCACACACACGGGCAGGGACATAGGGATGGCCTATGCACGTGCATGCAGCGAGCAGCGCTAACAAAATGGCTTAAAAGTGCATAGCATAGGGATAAGGCTGCAACCAATGACAGTGGTGAGTTCATTTTGTGTGAAAGCATTTAGAGTATCACATAGCAGACCTCGCTAGACCGCCATTTGCTCTGCCCTGTGTGTGTAGACTAGTGCGCAGTACCTGAGAATCACATACCGTTCTATGAAGCGTGTTCTCTACAGGTGTTTATGTGGTTTCAGGTGCAAGTTTAAATGTAAATGATGTCTACACCCCATTGCAGGGGGTAAGCACACTCAGTACAAGGAGATAACACGCACTGTACATATAGTTTGGACACTAGCATAGGCAGACACAGGCATTCAGTACATATATATGAGTGAGAGAGAGATTCCTGCAGCTAACAAATCCTTTTACATTTCATCCACACCAATGTCACAAAAAAAAGTGTGGTACCTAGCAATATATATTAACGTTTTCTGATGGACTCTGTATGCTCCTTTTGGGTGATGGCAGCCCCGTTTAACAGTTTAAAATAGGGAATGCTAACAATGAGCTCAAATGCACCTTTAGGGAACATTTTAGGTGTCAACATTGCCAACTGTGCCTGGAAGCAGTTTACTTGGTGCACACACCAACTTGTAATATTCAGATTATTAAATACAAGACGCAGAACAAAAGAAACATCTTAAAAAATTATTACGTTTCACCCAATATACAAAATAAGTTAAAATTACATCCAAAATGGACCAACTACAGACCCCTACATTCAAACATTTACATAATATTTGTTCCATCTTCAGCACGATGCTTTGACATGGGACATGTTAAGTAGCCCTGTTGGTTTAGAGAACGCAGGACTACTTTCTTGACTAATATTACCACCAACAGCACAAGCTGGCCTGCTGATACTGAACTGTGACTTGCTTCCCAGCGCAGTCCTAAGTGCAGAGCTAAACTGTGAGCTATAGCAAGGTGCCAAATCAGGATTGCTACAAAACAGCTGCATGTTCACTGCAGGTAGCAGAAAAAGAATGCAGAGGGGGTTCATAAATCAAATAAGTGTATTAGAAGACATAATATGCAAATGTGTATAGTTACCTGCCAGATATATATAGGAAGATCACAATGTTGAATCATTGGCAAATATTGGACTGCAGCTTTGATCATTTTCTGGAAGGACTAGCATACATTCTTAAACTATGAAGTCAGAGGTTACTGAAGAACACTGAAACTCTGGCCTCTAAAAGACCTTTGCTGGTGGAACACCTGACTAAGAATCACTGCGTTCTGAAGGGAACTCATGTGGATGGAATGACAGTTCAAGTATTTCACGACACCCTTCCCGATGATGCGATACGTTGGGAGAGGCTTTCCGAAAAATGCCCGAGGTTCTGCTGGCACTTACAACAGTCACACCCGTCTTTCATGTTAGAGAGTGTGATGCGTGTGTTCCATTTAACGAGGGGTTTGCTTCGTTTTCAGTTAGTTTTCATCGCTCCTTGACTCGCAATGCTTCCTGCAACTTGGCTTGGTCACTTCCTTCTTCCGCTATCATCTGAGTTTCTTTCTTGTTTAATAAGTCTCTCTATCTCTGCTCCGAGCGTCTGGAGGCTCTCCTGTGGAAAATAAACAAAACAAAACGAGCCATTAAATTCCACATGAAGGCACTTTGTCTGAACACATTCCGATGATTTCTTGTCACGTATCACGTGTTTTGTACCAATATAGGGTTCAACCATTCTCTTCAGTCAGCTAGATCACGCAATGTTTCTCTCTCTCTCTCTCATCCTGCTTTTGGCACTTTCATCTATACTGTAGATTATCTTAATTAGACCATTAATCCAAACCGGTTGGGTTTCTGTATCCACCAAACAATTTTAGCCTATATACACTCATATGATTAAACTAAATAAATAATCAGACAGAGAGAAGAGACAGAAAGGCGCGCGCGCGCACACACACACACAGAGTAGAATACAATAATACAAGACATTTCTCCAGTCGATCAGTCACAATGAAAATATACTGGCCATCATAAATGTGTTCCTGAGTGATTGCACCAAATCTAGAGTGCAATCTTCCTTCACTTCACATTTCCTTGACAGACACAATGCCCAGATAGGGTTGTCATTCTGTCAGACACACACACACGTAGATGCAGACGATGCTACAGTATGCATACCGTACCTGAGCCTGAGCCAAGAGTTTCAGGAGAGCTGACCCAGATGTAAGATGACATCAATCAACAGAAACTGAGGACTGGCTGGACATCATGTTTGCCCTGACTAAAGGGGATTCCATCCCCAGGAAGCTACAGAGAGGCTTGTGTTGTTGGTATTTGTAGGGACTAGTTCAGGTACTCTTGAGCCAATACACAGCCATTATGATGGGTCGTAAGTGACTGGATTTATAGCTCTTGTCTGTCGATCCACTGGCAATAAAAGAATATGCTGCATGCTCAATTCCAATGACCAGATAATTCATACATGCTACCAAGAATGTGGAAGTCAAGCGTTATTTGTATGTGGATTTCAAGTAGGAGGATGAAATATTGGGGGTGGAAGGTTACACCACCATAGTCATCATCTAGCAATCTACAGTTGTAAGCCTAAAGGATTGGTATGAAACAGATGTAAATAGTCAAGTACAGTAGTCAAGTCAAGCATTTGTCCCCAGAAAACAGAACATATCCCAATACATACACAATATTCCACACATAAATGAATAAAACAACCGCTGAATTGGCGTAAATAGAGTGCAATACCGTACGTACTTTGAGAGTGATGTTCTTCAGTATGGTGTCTTCCAGCACGGCCTGCAGTTTCCTGTTGATTTCCAGCGAGAGGTTGAGGGTGAGGCCGCTGTCAGCTGGGTGTGAGGTGTACAGAGAAGCCATGATGCCCCCCCGCCGGCTCAAGCTAGCCTTGTTGAAGTCTGAAGCCTCTGTGGAGAGCGCCCCAGTCTCCTCTCTCAGCACATAGCTCTGGATTATTCTGTGGGGAGGGAGGCATGAGGGGGAGCCGGACAGCGTGTGCTATCAATTAGCCACTTCTATGTTTCAGGGTGCTGAAGCTGGCGTTCGGACATGCAGGCATATGAATCCAGTCGCACATTAATGCAAAGGCAACTGGGTAATATGATGAATACAGTAGTAGTTGCATGCATGTTGATTTGCATAGAAAGAGATGCCAGACCAATTTACTGTATCTCTTCAGTGGTAAAAGCTGTTTCAATGGCGGTGTCATTGAGAATTTTAAACAGACCTATTGGCACTTTCTGCTTTTAGTGATAATATATAAAATGCATACACTTAGCAGCCAGTCAGGTACTTCATTAGTCCCTTGTTGCCTATATATTAATGTAAGGCAATGCATTAAAATGTGCCAAGACTGGATTCATCCAAATCAGAGAAAGAGAGCGAGAGTGTGTATGTTTGCGCATGCATCTGTATTTGTTTGATATATTTTATGTTTTGCTGTTGGACCTCCTCACTAAATCATAAACCTGCACTAGAACCTTGCTGTTTGAACTATAAAAACATTGAGAAGATAAGGATAGTCTGAGTAAGTCTCAGTAAGACCCTCAAAATGGCAGTTTGCCTGAAGATCTTGTACTTTTCAACAAAATCATGACACGATGTTCACAGGCTGCTCTATACTGGACATAAGCATTGCTTTACAAAAGCACAATTTGCTAGGAAGTGACTCCATTTAAATCCAAATAGACCCAGAAATGTTGATTTAAAATACATTTTCCATCATGTTTCCTTTATACATGTCAGTCAAGTTAGGATGGAAAACATTTTCAGCAGTGTGAAGGTAGTTGAATGGAGGGCTAAGTAGGGAGAGTACACTCAAATCTCACATTTATGACACTTGTGTAGGACTGGTCTGCCACAAAGATTGATGAACAAAGGCCAGTGTCTTCCCCTTGACATACAGCCATTAAATACACCAAACAAATGTTGAGGGATTCTCGTTTTTAACCTATACTACGAAGCCTTCATTTCTATTCCACGCATTTGCTTTGTTGTCAGGGTAGCAGCGCAATGTCTAGCTGTGAAAGGGTTATGTCCCACAGGCAATGCGGCTGACATTTCTGTTGATATCTAAAGCTCCAAACATGAAACTATAGGCCATCAGTAGTCTTCACCTAACGTCTGTCCTGGAGTATGTTGATGTTAATGATCCATTGTTTCAACCATTTGTTTTTACAATGCGGCAGTTTGCCTGACAGACTGCATGTCTAGTAGAATTTACATTTTATTTCCTGGTGTTTAAATGTATCTAGATGACTCATAGGTTAAATGGCTAATGAATGAATAAAGTGAATGTTATAAAAATAATGTACCAATTCAAATCATTAATAAATATGAATAAATCAAATGGGAATATATCTTAAACTGCACTGTTAAACCCACACTTTGACACCCTGTCCCTATTTACATATTTGTTTTCAGGTTAATAGAAGCTGTGACATTATTCACAATATCGTTTGGCATTCTAATGCTTTCAAACTAAATAAATTGTATATCAAGTCACAAAGTAACCAAAACAATAGTCTCCACACCACATCTAAATCCTACTAATGTATTCAATTTCTCTTCAGTTCACTTCACTTCAAGATTTGTTTCACGTCTTACGTCTCCATAGTACTTATGGCACAGCAGAGACATTATTCATGTTTAACACAGGCTATAGTGGTCACCTTACATGAGCTGACATGATCCCTTTTGAGTTCCAATTCTCTTAATTTAGCTTCTTCGGGTCACAAATCCACCAGAGCAGATCAAGCGGATTCAGTTTCCACAACAACAAAAAAAACTACAATTACATGGGTAGACAATATGTCACCTTCACTTTGAGGAGTACTGTGGTAAATATGTCGTGATAATGTGAAATAGAGGCTTGGCAAAGCATAAAAATCCATAAAGGGCATATCCATTCTACATGCTGGGGACGCCTTTAAAAGCTGTCGCCTGAAAGGCTACAGGGATCACAACGCGTATTAAGTGCTTAATATCATGTTTAATGTTACAACTTGTACACAAAAATGCACAACATCAATCTAAATCTACATAAAACGTACTGGTGTGTGCTAAACCTATTGTGGAGAAACAAGGCAAAGAATGAAAACCAAAAGGAAATGGCAGCTTTGTGAGCGCTAAAAAGAAGCCACTATCACAGTTCACACCCACACACAGAGACCCACAACCGCACTTACCTGCAACTACTGTACTGTATGCCCCAGTGAGGCCCATATTTGGACCCCGGTCCCATTGTGACAGTGTTAAGCAAAAACAGAACAAGTGACAGAAATTAAAATAAAAAAATGTTAATGGAAAAAAAAAAAAAAAGACGTGGACGCATAATACAGTGATCGCCATGCAAAGGACAGTGGACGAGGGGTGGGTGGGGAAGAACAATGGCAGCTGCTTGGGCCAGATTGCGAGCGTCTTCTTGGGCAGCGTGTCAACCATGCGCGAGGTGAAGGTGGCAACTTTGAGGGCACATTGCCCTCAACAGCTACTGTACAGTACCGTGTTAGGCTCCCATATTACAAAGCCCTGCTCTTCTATGGCTCAGAAAGCCACACAAACGTCTCAGACTTTGACGGAGAGAGACAGAGGGTGTGTGATCTGTTGGCACACGGCTCTATGAAAGGAGATGTGATATTCTCTAGGTACTCTCCATCTTCAACACTGCAAACTTAAAGGTGACTTTAAATCAGACATTGTGCTCACATTGCAAAAAGTCAAAAGTTCACAGATATATCTATTCATTGCCTAATTTCCTCCAAGGGAATACAAAAAGTGCTACAGGATCTAATCTAACACAATTACATGAGCAAGAGGTCACGTACTGTTTTTTTTTTTTTATATAAAAATAAAATATAAAGGTGTCCTAATCCACGGGTATCAAGGTAATGCTCGGCTTCCCATAGGATACAGCCAAGGTATACCATAACCTTGAACACACACACACATCATGATAATCGCTAATACACAGTCAGCAGATTCAGCTCACCATTGTCCTGCAAGGCTCATTTACCATGCACTAGCTCTGTGTAGTAGCCGCTCTCCAGAGAAAACAGCTGCCAGAAGTTACCTCCTTGCGTTTTGTCCTACCAGTGCCATTCCTATTCAGGTGAGTGGACCATCTAGCCTGGATGATCGGGTAATCCAGTGTTTGGGTTACACGCTCAAGCTCTATCTTAACAAAGTCTAGGGTCCTCTGTGGCTTGGTAGTGATGACAGTCGAGAGATAGAGATGTAGGACGCTTGTATTTACTGTCACTAATGCTAAAGCAAATGTGACATTTAACGGGCTATTGTTCAATGTTATGTTTTTTTTTGTGCTATTTTTGTTTATGTAAATACCCCAAATCATGTCCAACAGCTGATCACTGACTAAAGTACTTTATCTGTGTTGATAGAACACGCTTATATGATTTACTGGGGCCATGAGCTCAGACTTAATATTAGCTTTGGGCTTTAGCTTTCATTGTCCATTCTAGTATCTTCTTAGTTGTCCCATGGAGACGTGGACAGAAAGGCAAGAAGGACAGATTCATATCTTCATTCTGCTTATGCCCCCCCTCCTCGCACACACACACACTTGTTGAGATTTTATGGAGCTAAATAAAGCCCAGTAACCGTGGGATTTGTCCTCGATTTTCACCCATGAATGTAGGTTGACGCTAATGGATTCAAACCAAGTCTATAGCTGGATGTTTAATGAAATGTGGGAAATGAAATATAATTCAGAATGGTCCAGTGCTTTTAAAATAAAATATGGGCCACATTCTATCTAGAACATCAGCTCTCCATTTTAATTTTGTGGCGCGAGTGGATTAATTAAACGTTGTTTAGAAATTTCCTATGAGGAAAATCAGAACGTCTACCCACTGCAGCTTTAAGGTGTTTGAAAGCAAAGCATGCCTTGATGTCAAACTGATACCGTCTGTTACACATGGCTCTTAATAGAGGATAGATAGGTTTTGCCTTGTGGGGAAGAAACCTTTGATGTGATATATAGAAAGGAATGGGGGGGCAGAGAGAGAGAGAGAGAGTGATGAAATGAAAGAGAATAGGTCATGTGTATGCTTAGACATCGTGACTGACAGCTCTGGTGTTCCACGGACTACAGTACATGGACGACGAAAAGATGAAGATCAAAGGAAAGACATCCTCTTTCGACAATAAGAGGCTAAAAAGTGTAATTGGAAATGAGTGGCGCAGAGATGCCACTGTCATGAACACATGCCATCTCGTGGGCAGACAAAAGATGAACCCCGTTGCCTATTACTCATTGCCCCTCTCAACCATACCATACCAACCATCACTAACCAGTAACCACATAGCGGGCCGACCGGTGTTACACAGTGGGGAAGGGCACCGACCCTAGCCACGACTGCAGCGTTGATTGGTACATATGCTAGCATTACATTGCTAACGTTTAACAGCGTCTACGATCTACCATGCTGTGTGCGTGTGCGACCACACTTCTGTGAACTTGGGCCTAAAAGAAAAAAACAAAACAAAGAAAAATACAAAAAATAGAAAGAAGAGAAAAGGACAGACTGTCCGATGGGGGCGACTCACAAAAGCCTGCCAAAAGTTTCAATCATCTCCAAAGGGCTGGTGCGGTTCGCTAGGTCTAGGGTGACAACACACTGTGGCAACGCAGAGAGACAGCCATTGAGAAGAGAGGAAGCGGGGGAGGGGGGAGGGGGAATGGGGGGACTGAAGCTCGCGGCCTGATTAGCATGCGGTAGCATTGCACGGCACCTCTGCAAGCAATTAGCAGAGACATAACCACATTTGCAAGCCATTTGCATATTTCAAAATGATCTGCAGTCCGGGTTTTGTGTTTGTTTGCGGTCAGGCTTGCGTCAGCCTGTCTGCTGCGAACAGCATAGTCATTCGCCTCCACTCCTGCTTCCCATCAGTAGTTGAGGGTGCACACGCTGCAGCGGAACGGCCCAGAACCTCCGCAGAAGGCACACTGTCCGTTTTAGCGGCTGAGAGGAAGCAACTAAACAAAAAACAAAAAAAACACCGTCCCAGGACCTCCACTAGGGGGGGGCGATGGCACTCACTTGGTCTTCCTGCGTATCTCCTCCACCAGCTGCTTGATGTGGTCCTCCATGAACTCCATCTTCTCCTGCTTACGTGCGAGGGCCTTCTGCAGACGCACGATGCGCTCCACCAACACGGCCTTGTCCACCTCCGGGTAGCTGTCCACGGCAACCACCGACGCCCCCTTCTGGCTCTCCGGGGATCGCTCCTCCACGCCGCTGCTGCCGCCGTGACGCGTGTTCAAAGAACCTGGCGGGCGTGCATGTTGAGGGGGGGTTAGTATAGCGTAGTAGGTGGCGCTCATCTTCTACCCCTCCCCAGCACCTGAGAATGTTCTCGCTGGCCGCGTTCTCTTTGAACTTTAACGTTTGAACGTTTAACATGCCAAATTGTTACGATTTCAACTGTCCAGCATCCGTGTGCGTTTGTTTAGCTGAGGACTATCTCCTCAGACTGTGTGTGTGTGCGCGTGCGCGTGCTTGTGCGTGCGTGTGCGCAAAACGTTCGCAGCAAACTCTAAGCACACAGAAAACTTGTGTTTGCAAGCGTTTGCCTTTACCAATTTGAACAGACCTTTTGCTGGGGCAGAAATCTGCACTTCAGGACACTATAATGCAAATTGGGAAGTGCACAGAAAAAAAAGTGCAGAAGAAAAATTAAAAAAGAGAAAAAAAAGAAAAACTGCCAGCAAAAGGCATAGTTAGGCATGTAATGGTGCCTATGCATTTCAAATCAATCACCAAGTACATGATGTGTGCTGCTGTGGTTCATTCATTTTCCAAAGACCTGCGCTCTGACAATGTGAGCCCTAATGCAAAAACATTTCAGTATAAAGAGCTGGGGGATTCTTAAGTCATATTGTCACGTAAGCACAGCTTATTACATCTCTAGTTGAGTTTAAGTCTTCTCATTTTATAACAATACAGCCTAATTCAGAGCAGGAACCTGTATAATTACTTCGGCTCATGTTCAAATAAACTGTATTTGAGCTCCACTTTTTAATTATTAACTTTATCAAACAATCTTAAATACTTTCACTAAAAATTTTCATAATATGACATAATTAGCATTGCTTTGCATTTGACAAAAAGCATATCGGTATAATAAATATGGAATATTAATCATTGGTGGTTCAGAAATAACCTGAGCTGCCTGGAGATGCCTTACCTGAGGAACTGGAGCGACTGCCCATGCTACTGACCTCTCGGTCAACGCCTCCATTCTCAAAATGTTCCAGTTTCTTACGGGCTGTATGGAGAGAGACAGAAAGCAAAGACCAGCGCCTCAAAGGTTAGATTAGCTTTAGTAACCCTGAAAGAAGACTTTCACAGAGAATCCCAGAGAGAATTCTCCGGCTGTAAAACATAGTTTAATTTGAAATCGACCTGGTTTATTTTAAGCCCTGAACATAAGGTTAACATTTTGGATGATGGATATATTGCACAGTACTTCTGAATGAAACAATTTCATTAGAATGCAATTGAGGCAAGAAAATAGAAAAGCCTCTTGTTCTGTTTGACAGATGATCCAGGCTGTGCTGCACACACAGTGGTGGCCAGTCTGTGCAGCACAACCTGGATCATCTGTCAAACAGAACAAGGCCGATTGCTTTTGACAGCATGGACCCAAATGACCAGCTCCCACTAAACATTTAAAGCATTTTGTTTTGCTCTGCCTACCGTTCCCTACCAGTTTTCTAACACTTCAACCAAACAAATGCTATTCTTTGCACGTAGGTATGTGTACAAATTGACAAAGCTGCGGTGGGGATAAAGGACAGAGAGGGAGAAATAAGATGCTGTAACTGGTAGGTATACGCCCTTGACATCTACCAGGCTTTGTGAAGGGGACTAGCTTAATTAATCGCCTGCTCGCCAACGATTGCCCATAGAAATGGCATTACATTTCAATGTAATGCTTAAATGGCATTGCATTTCTATACCGTCATAGGATGTCACCGTACGTGACGGAGGAGGAACAAAACCTCTTGCCTGTCATGCATGCCAAATGTGGGCTGAGTTCTAGCAATGTGCACACGTGACCCTTCATATCGCACTTCGTATTTCGATGCGTGCCTGTCAATCGGCTACATGTGACCACGGCTAACAACAAAGACCGCATATCTCTGTGGCCAGACACCACAGTACAGAAAAGTTATACTGGACAAAGGAACCAAATGATGGTAAGTGTACAATCTATCATCATGAGCCATATATATACTGTTGCATAAAATGTATTTATACAAGGTATCATATTATAGTTAGAGCTGGATGGAAGTAAATGATAAAATAAAATGAACACTAAAACAAAATCACACAATGTGGTGTATATACTGTAATATTCAGCAGACTGCTTAACTGATGATAACTGATTAAAAATGCAATAAACTCAAACAGATCGCAATTTAGCAGTCTAAACGGCTGAAGATATTTGCGTTCCGCTTGTACTCCCTCAAGCTCCCCGATGTCTGAATACAACAAACAGATCATACAGCACATGGCTTTTCTTCTGCTAAAAGGATGTCATTTGAAGAAGCGGTCTGCACTGCAGACACTAATAAGTCAAAATTAAAAGTACAGATTCATTGAATATTAGTCCTACATATCTCTAAGTGTCTCAAAAGCAGGTGTACTTAAATGCAGGGTCTGTCATTCTCGAGAGCACTTTCTCAGAAGCTCCGCCCCAACACAGTGAAATACATTGCGAAGCCTAGGGCGTTGTTGTTGTGAGCGGTGTTCGCCACTTTGTTAATCTTCCTATATACGGAGCCAGGGCTGTGTAGAAGTACTGGAATACATTTTCAACACACACAGTGAACGGTAAGCTAGCGATACGCGAGGAGAAATTAGATGGATTTGACAAAAAGCGCATTAGCTTGCAATTAGCTTAGAACCGCAGCCTATAGCTTTACAGGGCTGTTTTGAGACCTGTGCTTGATTCCCAGCCATACAGCGTGGCTAGAGTGATAACCTTGTGAGAGCTGTTTGGTCAGGTCCTTGATGCTGGCCGCTTGCTTCCTCCTCTGTGTAACCAGCTCGTCCCTCAGCTCCTCCACGCGGATCTGCAAGTGGGTCACCTCTGTCTGCAGCGCTGCTCGCTCCCCCTGCAGGGCCTGCACCTCCTGCTGCCTCTGGACCTCCTCCTGCTTCAGCCTCACACACTGGGGAAGGGGGGAAGGGGGGGAGTAGGGGGGGCAGTAGGCAGTGACCGACTTTATTTGTCGTTCTTGGTATTTCTTCTTCATCATAACAACAACATTTCTATATGACTTATATATTAGACATATTTTGTTTTATATAAAATCAGTTTTTACATTGTTTGTGGTTCTAATGTACATTATTAGGTACATTAAAATGATGTGCTTTTTATTTTGCACGTGCCGCGGCCCCTCACCCTGTCATCCAGCAGCCCGCGTGTCTCCTCAAGCCTCTCCTGCAATGCCTTGGAGCTGCTGCTGAGCTGGTCCACCTGTGCCTGCAGCCCGTTGCTCTCTGACTGGAGCAGGGCGTTCTTGCTGCTCAGCTTCTCCGTGAAGCTCAGCAGCTCCGCCTCGCGCTCCCGGCTGCCCTCCACGTCGCGCTGGAGGTCGCCCAGCTGGCCGTTCAAGCCCTCCACCTCCTCGCGGAGGCACACCACCTCCTGCTCCTCCCTGGGACACGTGTTGGAAACAATCCTCGTTTGATTGACACGCACGGTTTACATAGGCGCTGACGCACGGTCTGTCCATTTTGCGTCCCCTTACCAGGCTACATGGCCATGCATTTTAAATGCAAATCATTCAAGTCAAGTTGATTTATATAGCTCGTAATCACAAACAGCGTTCCACTTCACCTGTTGTTCCCACTGGTCAAGGACACACTATAAAAACCATGCGTGGACAACAGTGAAAGAAACCCTTCTATGATAGCTAGGATGCAATAGGGGCAGAGTGGGCAACAATAATGATCAATTATTAAACAAATAAACTATCAGGCTACAAGAGAAAAAAAAAAAACAAAGAATAATCTTTGAAATAAATAGAAAGAGGCTTGTATTTACATCGGTATACAATGCATTGCATGCAAATGCATGTACTCCCAAAAACGACAAACGCAGACGTATCCAATATGCTACATTTGACCTTTCACTACCTTTGTCAAGTACTTGGGGAACAGTAACATAAAATAAATATATACAAAATAAGACAGAACCCATATAATAGTATTTAGAGGGCTGTCAGACTCAATTGTGGTTACATGGCTAGAGAGGCCCGTTAAGTTAACAGAACTGGGATCGGCCTGCAAAGTCACACATGCAACACAAGGTTATGCCTGAAAAGTCATATTTCTTATACGGTAAGTGATTTGGCACTTCACTGTGTGTGTGTGTGAGTATAGTCATCAAAATAGATGCTATGTAACTTCAAACCTAGAGTACCCAAGTGAGAAATGGAACATTTTTTACGGTAAATTACCGCTCTGTGGTGTTCAGGCAAGGAAATTGAAGACCAGCATAGAACAGGAAGTACGTGTTGAGGACGAGAGGCTGCACAGATTGCACAAATCACAAGTAATGGGTTTCGCCAATTAAGCCCAGCGGCATGGTAATGTCATGTAGTTACTAACTGAGAAAGACAGCATTTTCTCTTCCTAACTATTACAGACACAGACAGGCACATGCAGTGTCAGGAAAAACACCAGTACAAACTCCAAATCCAGTTAGGCTTGCAGAACTGGGCTTAAAAAGGTATAGTAATTCTGGAGAATGTTTGTTGATATATTTGAACTCAATCAAAACAAAATAAAAAATAAAACACCTCTCCCTTCAATGCCTCCTTCAGAAGCTCTGACCTCCCGCATTGGAAATGCATTGTCAGGGATAGCATATTGTTGTCTGGTGCGGTCTGCACCACTTTGTTTGCGTTCCCATTTACAGAGCTCGGGCTTGGCTGCAGAACGGGCGGCTAGCAAAACGTGAATCGGTGAAACCCCATCTTTAAAGGATGGCTTTCACCGCTGTGGTGATACTTCCACAGTGTGAATACAGATACGCCCGTTACTGCAAGGATAACAGGAACACAGCCGCAGGGCGCAGCTGTGTGTGTGTGTGTGTGTGTGTGTGTGTGTGTGTGTGTGTGTGTGTGTGTGTGTGTGTGCATAAGCGTGTACCGTTGACAGTGCTCTTGCAGGGCCGTGATTTCCCCCAGCTTCTCTCTCTGACGGCCGAGCTCAGCCTTCTGCCTGTTGATGATCTCCCTGTACTTGTTCAGCTCATCTTCCCAGCGCGGACGCTCCTCCTCCAGACACTTTAACTACAGAGCACGCACACACACACACACACATTTATTAGACATGTCTTACGTGTGCAGACCAACAGACAAAGAAGCAGCCAGCCAGTGTGTTGCATAGCGACACACTGTCTGTCGAATACACGACAGACAGTTAGGGCCCTTTAGCTTATGCCTCTGGTGCCACCTCGCCTGTCTGCTGTGTGAGCAAGGCAGCCGCTCTCACCGATTGGCTGCACTCGTCCAATAGGAAGGCCAGAACTTACAGGTTAGCGAGTTTGTGGGTGTAAGAGAAAAATGCAGGGCACAAAGAGTTCTTGAGAACATTTGAAGTTAAGATACACCATTTCTTATAAACGCCAACTTAGTGTGATGTATTGTACCTTTGTGCGTAGAGTAATAAGCTCATCCATGGCCTCTTTGTAGCTATTTTTCAGATCATCCAGCTCTTTGGCCTTCACTCGATGCATCTGCAAGTTAAACCACAACCTTTATTTAGATGCTATTTTGTGTATCATCTGCCCACATGGATGGAATGAGGTGAACTGATGAGGTGCTTTGCTTCAGGTTTACTAACTGCACTGTGCTGAAAGGTTTTTCTACTGTATAAGTGACAGCGTGGCTGTTGAATTTAATTGATAATTTACTAGCTTTATCCTGTGAAAGCAAGTCAATGCATGTGTTTATATTAGGTAGGCTATATCTATACTGTAGATATAGCCTTTATTGGTATAACATTTCATATCTTGAAATTCAATAAATCACCCTTAAGAGTTTGTATTCTTTTCTAACATATGGCCGACTAGCAAATGGGTCATTGGCTGAATGACCCAGGGTGTGGGATAACAGTGGGAAATGGGTGAAGTTTTCTGGGTTGTTGTTGAACTGCACAGCTTCCTATTGATTATTTCTAGGCCATTTATTTTTAAGGTCCCCTTAGAAATGGTCAGAGAAAAACAGGCCACTGTGTTTAGATGCTGGTTTGCGCCAGTATGCATGCATCCATTTGAAGTGTTTTCCTTCTCCTTGTGAGTCACTTACTCTTCCCTTGTTATTGTAACATCCATTTCCCAAATTGAAAATGGATGTTTTTCTAGCGGGACTGGCACCCAGACTAATACCAATGAGTGTAATGGCCGGGACTGGCAGTCTATAGAACTCAGAATAAAGAGGCAAACATTAGCTAAATACGTACTTTATGCCGTTTCTTACGGACAGTGTTATAAATAGACTTGAATTTTAAAAAGTGTGTAGACTACATAGTTTGATTACTAATTTCAAATAATGGGTGATCACGATTTATCGCCGAGTCGGCGGGGGTGTGCGTGCGTGTGTGCACGTGTGCGTGCGTGCGCGTGCGTGTGCGTGCTACCTCCAGCTGGTCCGTCTGTTCCTGCTTGTGCTTTTCCAGCTCCCCTTTAGTCTCCCTGAGTTTAGCATCAAGCTCATTGGACTTGATCTCCTCGGACTCCTGAACACCGGAGGGCAAACTAATTAATTTTTTTAAAACAAAGCAACAAAGAGAGACAGATATGGAGACAAAAGACATCTTCAGGGACAAAAATAAAAATATAATGAAGCAAGTTTAAAAAGCGTGGGCTGGCATCTGGGGTGCCAGCCCAGCCCATATATTTTCATTCACTATATTAATTAACACAGTCAATAAATTCTGTAATGCTGTGGAATTATCAGTAGTTGTATATGGACAACAGCTTTCTTATGTGGAATAGTAACAGTTTGTGGACAGATAATTACTGCAGCTCGATGCTACCTCCTCAAGGTCATGAGAAGAATTGCAAGTCCATTCATAAAACTGAATATCAATACTAAGCAATTGCTGTCAATGGTCACTAGAATGTAGCCAAAAGCGTGAGTACAGTTCTGTAGATGAAGGATTGCGTGAGATGAGGATGATGATGATGATTCTACATGAAGTAACAAATACACGATAAGTTTAACACTTGCAAACAGGTAATACATCCTGTGTGGGAATAGGTGGGAAACGCATGACATGATGCAACATCTACAAATGTACTAAAACCACAAAAACTGGCACATAACTAGGATTACATGCAGGGTCAGTAAACATATTTAGACTGTTCTACATTGTGGCTTCAGTAGCACAGGTGTGCAATAAACACACACCTGGTATGTGCGAATCATGTCCTGGCAGTTCTTGCGGATCTGCTCAGTCTCTTCTTTGGCCTGGGCCAGTTTGGCTGTTGTCTCCCTGAGCTTGTCTTTACTCTCCTACAGGCACACAGAGAACACAGCACAATACAATCTGCTTGAATTGTACAACACTACCAGATTCACCATTTGGTTGACGGAGATAATCTTGTCGTCATTTATATGGGCACTGCATTGCTACGGACACAAACACAGGCACAATGTATTAATCCCACACCTCAGCACAAAATCATTGGATTACTGATTTTTTTGTTTAGGCAGTCTATAATGAAAGGATGTATATTTGTTTTGTTAAATAATCCAACTAAATAGAAAGCAACTGCCCCCATATATTAAACCTGGCCCGAATTGAAAGATATATATTCCCATTAGCTGCTTTTGATGAAACCACAAAAATGCATTCCAACTTGGTTCCAGGACTAGAATAAAGATTATTATTATGTTTAGAGGCCAGTGGGAGAAAAACAACACATGAACTGAACTTGAAGTGATTCGTTTGATGCATAGAGCTGCAATAAAGCCCCTAAAGCTTAATGCCCCAACTATGTTGTTCATCTTACATTTTAACAATTAAGTCATTGTTTGAAGCAAAATACCCCCTCACCAATACCGAAGACTTTATAAAGTTTAAAAAAAATAAAAAAAACACATCAGTAACAGTTGTGCATAACCGTATGAAAACAAAACAAAAAGATTGTGTTGCAGAAAAACATTTCTGCAACACAATCTTTTTTGGTTTGTTTTCAGCAAAGTCTGCACCTTTATTGATGGCGCAGGATACTTTACATTACAGTATCAAGGCAAGGAAAATGAGAGATAACAAACTACCATAAAAGTTTGTATTGGTTGAAGAAGAGAGATGTTTCCTTTTTTTACCATATCTGTATGTATATAAATGAGATGCATGTATATAAATTAGATGAGTTTCAAATAAGGCAGACAAAGACATATTTACGAAAATTGTGTTACTCAAAAGGGAGTAATCAGATTTCTCCTTCCAATTCCAGATTAGATACATGTTGTCTTAATACCAAACATTAACTGGGCCTGTTCAGGTCCTGGTTTGCTCACCTTGTGGGCCTCACACTCACTCTTGAGCTTGTTTTGGGCCCATTTGACTTTGATGAGCTGTGAGTTGATTTCTTCCTTCATTTTTTCCACATCTCGAGTCAGCCTGCTGAACTCTGCTTCCTGTAGAGAAGGAAGGAACAGAGACGCTTGTGAATGGTTAGGAATGACACAATGTCATTGTTCATTAATTGTTAAGGGCACAAAATCTTAGCTGGCTCTACCCGACTATTGCTATCAAATCAATTTTTGCTGAGATTATAATCCGGAAACCATGTTCACAGCCACCCTACACCCTGCTGGAGGACCAATCAGGGTGGCTACGTGCCCTGATGTTGTAGTCAGGCATGTTTCCATATGGAGGTAGAGCTAGATGAAGTGATCAAAACAGTTGTAGCAATGCTTATTGGTTACAGGCTGTGCAATAGTTTCAAATGTAACTGGTAGGAGGCAACGGCTGCAAACACAAATGTTGTGTCTGGTTACACAGGCTAGTAAAATCTAGTACCATGACTTAATTTCACACAAGTAAGTCAAAACTTCCCATTTTGGGTACAGCATTTCCATATGTCATGTATACAGTACATGTATAATATCTGATCAGATTTTGTGTTTTGCATCCACAAAATCCCTCTGTTGAAAGGGACAGCATAGAGCAAAAGTCATTTGACAAACAACACCATGCATATGATATGCCCCTGCAGTGTGTACTGTATGTTAATGGAGACCTACCCAAGCAACATAGAATGCTTTCATGTTCATCTGCTCTGTGACCTGCAGGTTACTCTATGCAGGTAATAAAGTATTACATTGCAGATACCGGTGTTCCTTGGGTGAGACACCAGCTAAACTAATCCACCATGCTAAGCAGACATGTTCATGTATTAGCATGTTACAGTGACCTTGACTTCATGCAGCTGCTGTAGCCGGCCTTTATCCTGGGCTAGCTGGTTTCCCCGCAGGGCCTGGCGGTCCACCTCCCTGGTAGCCTCCCGGAGCCTCTTCTCCAGACCCTCCTTATCTCGCCGCAGATCCAGGGCCTCCTTCTCGCCACGCACATACTTCATCACCATTGCTTCCTTCTCCTGCCGGGCCTCCTCACACTTCTTGTTTGCCTGGAGGAAGCGAAAGGTCACCAAGGTAGCTCCTGAAGACTGCCAAGTCATATGGACTCATATGGACATATGACTACACATTTTCCATTTTAAAATGTCATACTTTTCCAGACTACATTTTCCAAACGATGAGATGTTTATTATGTAAATAAATGGTTTAAACATCCAACGTGTGTTATATTATGACTACAGATTTGCCACAGAATTGCCAGAAGATTGTATCGAGGTACTAAAGCAATAGTCCTCGCCAGTCATGTCGTCACAGTTCGAAGTCCAGAGCACATTTTTCTTATCGTTTCGGGTTATGCCATGCTCCGTAATTTATTCAGAGCTAATAAATTGAGCTTTTCGCATACATTTCATATATGCTGAATTCTTCGTTTTCACGTTAAATGCTGTTTGCCAACTGCAAAAGTGAAACGTCCACTACCGGTGCAGATTCAAGTTACCCTATCACTTCAAAACTTTGTGCAAGCTAGTTGTTTTAAAATATTTTATAGGTATTTTAATAGTGTCAATACAATATATAAGTCGTTGTATACTTATTTTAGTGTTGTAATTACTTCAGTTGCTATGGTAACATCACAGCCTGGCCTGGAGGTGAGGTTAATGACAGTACATTTGCTTGTCTGACAGTAAAGTGTGAATATGTTGCCTCTTTGGCTTCTCCAATGCTCACACATCAGTGTTTATTTCTCATACAGTAGTATGCCTGTACTGTCTGCTGTTAACATGGGAATGTTCTACTGTTGGCACAGTAGTGTCTATCAGCAACCAGAGAAGCTCTTCAGTAGTATAGGAGATGTGTTGTTTGTGACCATTTCTGAGGTCTGAACCTACCACTGAGAAAAAAGGCTGTATATGAAATGCAGGGTATAAACTGGAAAGCAAACACTTCCGAATGACTTCCACTTTCCCTCATAATGGTTGTAAATCCCTCAGAGAATTAATGCATAAAGAATGGGTTAACATGTAACAGGGTGATGGAAAATCTATTTTCCTTTGTCTGCCGAACAGTGAAATTGAACTCTGCTGAGTGTGACAGAAGTGTCAAGGGCAGTGTTGCCGACAGATTTTCATCCAGGTGGTTTCGCTGCAGAACGGAAAATGCGCTTGTCGTCACTATTGACTTAACAAGTGTTTAGTTCTAACAAGGAGTGCGTGTAAGAACCGTGACGTTTCTTCTACACACGGATTTGAGCCAAATTAAAAGCCTTCCATCATACAGTCGTTGGCAAAGTCGCTGCTCGTCTTTGATGGTATGCTTTGTGATAGAATTGGCAAGCATTTCAAAGCCAAATATTTCCTTAATTGTATTATTGAGATGAAAATAATCACTTCTTGTCTGTCCGACTCTGTGAGATCCGCTCTGCTTTTGTTCATGCCGCATGTGTAGATACTGTAGCGTGATTGTGATTTATTAAAAAAGGAGCCTTGCGACAGCATTACACATAAATATTTTCTGGAGCATGCATTATCCTCTGTGTATAACATCTTCCATGCCAATGTACTGTATGTCTTATGGTGTGCGTGGTGTGGCAATACCTGCTCCAGACGGTAGGCCATCTCCCTCTGCATCTGCTGGAGGTTGGCCCTAGCAGCCTGGTCCTGGTGGACTAGTTTGTCCCGAGATTCCTTCAGTTGTCTCAGCAGCTCCTCCACCCTGGTCTCCAGCTGTAGACGGGTTCACCAACAGGTTAGACGGCATGGCATTACATACCGGCATATCCCGCTACGCAGGAAGAAAGACCTGTTTAAAAGGTAGACTGCATCGGAAGGGGAAAACAGACCAACCTTGTTTCAACTATACATACCTCCCTGTGTGCTTAAAGTAAGGCACACTTCTGGCAAAGTATCCTTCTCATCATAATCACGCCAGTGACAGAACGAAGGAATTATAGTATTTAATTGAAGGGAACGGGACAGTTATGTGCATGGGACAGTTATATATGCATTTTAAATCAAAGAAATATGTACAATTAATCAGCCACTTCAAAATAACAATGTGCGTTTAGAAGTAAATTGAAAACACCCCAGCCGATGAACACAGGAAACAATGTACAACTGACAAAAGCAAGGTTACCTAACACAGGAAACAATAATTAGCTCTGCTATGGCAACAGTCACGCTAGAGAAGAAGCGGTGAATAGAACACAAATTGCTGTGTTTTGGAGGATTTGATAAAACATGATAAGCCTTGCAAATGAAAGGCACGAACAAACACAGGAAGCCCCAAAATAAATAAAAAAATCCTATTAAAAAAGAGACAGACCTCTGATGTCTGCACATGGCTCATGACGCACATGCAACATATTGGTTTCCCTTTATTGGGACTATGTGTCACCTTGTTTTTTTCAAGCAACCCTGCCACTTTGATTTGTGGTCATTGTTACTTGCAAAAAGGAATAGTCATTCCCGTCCCCCTCCATTACACTCTATAACATATTAAACATACAAGATGAATTTGCATTGTGTTCAATTAGATTCATATGCTGTTGTAAAGAATGATGCACGGTGAATGATGATTCAGAGATATGTAAAGGTGATGCATTAGCTCACATCCTCGGTGTTGGATGTGTCCTCACCATTCTTATTCTCGCGCCGCGCTTAAACATATCCGATTTGTTACCAAGCGACCGCGGATTGGCTAAATAGGCCCATTGTTTTGTTGTTGCACGAATCAATGCATGAGACTGACCTTATTAATGGTTGCCATGTGCCGTTTTTCAGTCTCTGCCCTCTTCTTTAAGTCCTCCTTCATGGTCTCTTTCTCCGAACAGATACCTAGGATCAATTCCTGATGCTTCTTATTCTCGTCAAGCAACCTACACACACACACACACAGCAGAATACATCAGTTTATTCACTAAATACTTGTGTGTGCTATGGCGTAATGCTATAGCATAGTGCAGCGTAGACATCTACTTGAATAACCACTAGGATGCATGTGAGCTCAGCTCTGATTAAATTACAGATATGAAATGTAATGTTGGGCTGTTGGTGGCCTAGTGCAGCATGTCTCGCAGGCAGCAGATGTACCACACACACACACACACACACACACACACACACACACACACAGGGATTAGCCTGATATTAACTGTCCCCGCAGTGCTACAATATGTATGTGCAGTAAGGAAATGAGTCTGATCCTGTCCTTGTTGGCCAAATCTATGTCGCTATGCAAATATGACTAGACCAAAATTATTCAGCTAGAAGTGAGTTGAGACATGAAAATACGAAATGCCCTGACTTTTATATTTTGTTACAGACTTTTTAAATCACTGTAAAAACACATCCAGATCTCAGTTCTCATAGACACAACCAACAATGGAAATATTGATATTGTTACTGTAGGCCTAAATCAGCATTAACTGTAATAGAGTCCTTCATTGTGAAGAGGGAAGGAAAACCAGAATGCCCAAGGCATTTCATTGTTAATATTGTTTCTATCAACACAACACGAGCTTAACACCTACAAATAAACAAAGCACCTGTGTGTTCTGTTGAACTAAAAACAATAATATGAAGGCCATACTCTCCTGCTCAGATGTCTATCAATAACGGCAAAGTCACATTGCAAATAGCCGTCCGTTTCAACAAAGCAGTGGCCTACCTCTGTATTGCCTTCTCCTGCTGTGCATACTTGTACTGGGCACACTTCTCAAGCACCACCATGTAACCATCTTGGTCTGTGGGCAGACCGTTGACCACGGGGCTCGCCTTACTCTCCACACCACCGCCCCGGCCTTCATCTCTGCCGCGGGCAAGCCGGCAGCCCAGCAGTTCCTCCTCCAGCTCATCCAGCAGGGAGTCCTGCGACAGCGAGCGCTGGATCTCGGAGATTAGCTTGCGGCTGCAGTCTGTGTCGTAAGGGCTGGACGAGCAGCTTAAGGCGGCCAAGGTATTGGCGTTAGTCTGTGGGCTGGACGCAACAGAGGAAAACGTGGAGTCCGAGTTGAGACTGCATACACCGTTAGTGTCTGTGCAGTTTGGCTTAGAGTGTGTAAGAGAGGGCTCACAAGCGCTTTGACAGCAAGCGGGAGGTGGAGCTTCAACCGGTCCACTACCGAGAGCTGCTGGAGGTTCCATGGAACCTTCCGGAACTGAGGGTGAGGGAGGCGTTGCTCCCTCTGTGGTAGTAATAGCAGCTTGAGAATCCGTCACGACCGCCAAAGGCAATGAGGTTTCGCTTTTTCCTTGGGAAAAAGCGGGAAAGGTTTCACCCACTTCCTCCAAAGCGGAGGTGGGGGCTGGCAAATGTTCACCTGCCCCCTGTGGCAGAACGAGCGGTCTGCAGTCTTGCACAGGTAATGCACTGCCATCACACATATGGGTCTGCTCTCTCTCCCCCACCTGCACATCACTTTCACATTTAGAGTTTGGCAATGTCTTGGCATCCGTTAGAACCTCTGCTGTGACCGCAACCATTTCAAAGGGGCGGTGCACGTCATCTGCGACTTGACTATGCCGCTCTGCCTTATTAATCTCTAGATGGTCCGCCTCCTCTTCAGACACGATCGATGCATTGTCGTCATGCTGGCTGATCGTAGGTGACTCAGCTATGGGTTCCTCCATCGTGTCGGTAGACGAGGCAGGACCTGACTGTTCCACGGTCCTGCTCAACTACATGCCTGAAAGAAAGACAGAAATAGAAAACATGGGACTAATTCATTTGCAGGTGCAAAGTACAACAATGATAATAATAAAGTGCAAAGGTGGTAGTCGCTAGCCACCTACAATATTGTGACACACATTCCCTGGTTTTACTACTCTGCTCCGTATTAGCTAACCAGTGGACAACACCCAATCACAGCAACAAACTGTCTCATACACAGTAGAGGGTGTGGTGCTATCAGCAATTCAATTGTAAAATAGCTCTATCTAGCCTGTGTTCTGGGGTTGTGGTACAGTATACAAATTATACTGTATCCCATATAGGTATAAACATGTATTAGACAGTGCCACTAACAGATTTTTGTATTTTTATAGCCAAACAATGTTGCTGTAGGTAAACAATGGTTGTGTGTTGACAGTAGCTACTACTGTATACTACTAATGCCACTATTCCAATTACATGACATTATATCACAAATATCGCATAACCTAATGGACACATTTTTATTTCAGCACGTTAATACCACTAACGCATTGAATGGACAGTGTCCTTTAAGTTATTAACATACAATAACCAAGTATAAATAAATACAAACTCATTATGATATAATTCAGAAGCCCTATAGTGGATTATCATTAGCCTATTGGCGCCTGAATACTTGTCGCTGGCACATGCATAAAGTTATTATTGCAGTACGGTAAATTAACGCATCAGCCGAAAATAAAACTAAATCAATGACAGCAATGTCGTGCTTTTGACCGACCCAATGTCATACAATGGCAATGTTATCAGCTGTATACACACCCATAATGCTACAGCCAACGTAATTCAATAAAGCATTATTGTTCTAGGAAAAGGCTGACATCACTTAATACTGTGTCCCCAGTTCATATAGCTTTAGTCCAGTACATTAGGCTACGTTGTCTCAGCTAGCTAGCTTGTAGGTTTTAGAGTAGCGGTAGCCAGTCTCCAGAGCAAAAAACACAAAAAACCTACAAACATGATGGTACAAAATAAAACCATAAACACCGCATTGAGAGTTATCTACTGTAGCACAGTACTGGTACCGGTAGTTAACAACTTAAAGCACCCAGCTGTTAGCTATGAGCAGTACGGTGCGGTACTGCTACTTCAGCTATCACTTGGATAATGTTAGCAGTGCTAGCTACCGTTGTTGAGAGTCGTGTGTTTAACGCTTAGAAAAGCTAAGCAATCACAGAGCCCAAATATATTTCACCCACCAAATGCGATACACGCATCTGCAGTCGGATTTTGTGACAGCCAAGATCTGTTGAACTCTGAGCGTTTTGACTAAGCAGATGACAGCCGAGCAAGTCAGTGACACATCAACAAATATGGCCACTGCAGGAAAAGTGTTATGGGGAAATTTAGCCAATGACGTCCCAGTAAATATGACGTTAAGTGACATAATATGTAACGAATTGAATAATAATAATAATAATAATAATAATAATAATAATAATAATAAATAAAAAGTGTTCACAAACGGGACCCCAAAAATTGCAAATTTGCATGCAGATATCTAAGGTCTGTAAAATTGATTAATCTGAACTGTAGAGCAATATAGCAATATACTATGTTTTCACATGTATGTAAATCATTATTGCAATCAGTTCAAAGATGTACAAGAATTGTGTGATATTATTTTTGAACACATATTCAAGATGCATTACACATATTATTAAAAGATATATTTTTGATAGAGTGCACAATGCACATATATGGTTACATACAATTGCATACCGACATGCCCAAAAACAAAAGTGATTTTCCCGATAAAAAATGATTGATGTCCGCGTCTGCAGCTGCTTTAATCTTGATACAAAATTATTATTGGCTATAATTTCCAATGTGAAACAGTTTGTTTATGTCAAATATCCCTGCTTGTTTATATTTGGAAACTAAACTTTAGTCCATTTAACATGTTGATTTGGTTGTATAGGCCTAGATAAAAATTGAATATATTTTTTAATTATCCTAATTTACATGCTCTGTGTGTGTGGGAATATAAACATAAAATTCACTTTTTCATTACTTTATCATTACTTTTTATCGGATAGTTACTTTTGGGTTCGACACCGTAAAGGGCACGACCTTTTAGACTATATTACACATGCGCAGTAATTCACCTTCAGGCCAACACGTGCTTACAGGTAAATTAAAGTAATATATCTAGGCATTCGCATTCCCTAATATCATATTTCATTATTTTGCATGCTGTATGCGTTCTCGAGTTATGCGCTACTTTTTAATGCAAGCTTTAGTGACAATGCTGTACCGATATTTTATATCGACAATCATAATATGTCCATACAGTAGTTACCGTACCGTAGCGGACTTGCTAGTGGTAGGCTAAAACCTAAAAAAAATTGTTCCTTGATTAGTTTACAATGCTTATGTGTTCTAATTTAAAATTTATGTCTGACATCCATTGGGCAACTATATATATATATATATATATATATATATATATATGTTTTTTTTTTTTTTTTTTTTTTTGCTATTCTGACTAGACAACGTCTTCAACGTGAATTTCCCAGTTGAAACTTTTTGGTGCATGCGGGGAATACCTGTCATTACAACTCATTTTTTGTAGCATTTATTATTATATATTATTATAATTATTTTATGTTATACTAGTTTAACAGCCGTCAAGATGAACTGGTTTTCCCAGTCTCTGGTGCGACCCAACATGCCGTTGAGGAAGCCCTCCACCAGTCCTGCCAGGCCTCTGACCGCTGGCGCCTCTCCAAGACTTCCATTTCTGCCTACTGCAACACCAGAGCCTCTGTCAAACGACAGTGGTAGGCCTACTGGTAGGTTATGTTAGGGAACTCTTTTATGAAACAGATTTGTCACTATCATCAAACTTATTATCAAAGAACGTATTCCGTATCAAACAAAACATGTCAATTTGCGAGATAATAAAATTTAGTGAAGCAAAAAAATTATAATCTCGAGTAAAAATTATAATTTGCAAACTTTTGACCATATCTATTTTAGTTTACAGTTCCCTCTTCTGGTTTCTCACTGATGCGACTTTTGCTCTAATCCTGCATTCACACCACCTATGTGTTGAACTTGCAAAGTGGCACGATTAAACATGTTTAAAAACTATAATTATTTATTCATTCTAAAACTGATAAATTAAAGTTTTTGGGGAGGGACAGTAAAACCTGTCTTCTGGTCAGTATGCTTCAGTATGCTTCAAATAGTGTGTCTCCTGATATTAGCCCATCATTTTATTTTATGTTGTGTTTTTATAGGCAATGCTAGCCTACATAAACTACTGTAGCATAGACTTACTAATTAAATCGTTTTCTAGTTTGTAACCCGGCAGGCCCAGCACATTCAATCTTTCCGGCAGTGTTGTCAAAGTCAGCCTCTTACATCCATTGGCAAATTATAAAATCACCACAAATTGTTGGTGATTTAAAAGTTGTCTATATAATTTTTTTATGATAATATAGCAGCAAACGACTGCTATTTTCAGCTTGTGGTGCAAGTGGTAGCTTTGTGATGGGCCTGGGTTTGAATCTGGCCTAAGGTAATGACCCTTCCCTGATATCTCTCTTCCACTCGCTTCCTCTCTGTATATACTGTCCTGTCTATAAAAAAGCACCAAAAAAATGAGAATGCGATTAATCACAGTAATTCTGAGCTATAGTAAAACGCATTTTTATTGATTCCAAGCCCTAGTGAAAATATTTCATAGCTTGATCATTCCAGCTTGTTTTTGTTAGCTATTTGGTGCAGCATTTTGCTTTTTCTTCCCTGCAGGCAATGCACGTTTAGTGAACAAAGACACACTGTTGGTAGGTGCTGTTTTGGACTAAATAATACATTAACCATTACGATGTATAAATTAAACAATTATTCTCGTTTAACAGGTGCCTCCAGCAATGAGTTTGAACTTGTGTAATTACTGCAGTCAGCAAGGTAAATGTCCACATTGAAAAACATTTAAACAATTCTCTAATAGCATTGTCTACCCTTGATTGAGAAGCCACATTTTAATGCAACTTATTTCTAATTCATAATTGATTATTTTGTTGGTTGTCTCTCCCAGGAAACTTTCGTTGCACCCGCTGTAAGAAGACGTTCTACTGCTCTGTGGGGTGTCAGAGGGAGGACTGGAAAGCACACAGACATGTGTGCAAGTCCAGCACTCCAGAAACCTCAAAGTATGTTGTATCAGCCCCCTGGACTGGTCCATTACATTAAAAAGCATTGCACGTTGGTGGTTGACTAGCCATGAATTAAATCGACACCCTTCTGGTGTTTTTACAAAGCAATATCCTCTTTTTGCTTGTGTTTTACCTAAAGTGAAAAACCTAAAGAAAATGCAGATTCTCCTGTGTTGGGACAGAGAGCCAGTCTGCCAGAGCCAAAGGTAGAGTCTGAAGCCTGCAAAATATTGATCAGTTAATCCAGCAATTAAATGATCTTTATGTTTCAGTTTAACAGAACAACGAACAAAGATTAAGCCACTTTTCTTCTCTCCTGCTTGTTTCAAGGCACCTAATATATGTACTTTTTATAACGGCCTGAATAAAATCAATGTCATTATCATGGTCTTTAGGTGCACCAGAGTATTCTATCCTCTGGCCAAAAAGTCTATCTCGTGGACTTGAACAAGAACAAAATCACCAAAGGAGCAGAGATACAGGTTTGTTTTACGTGTATCTTTAATATCCACTCTGAATCTTGTTAGTGAAGCTTCCTCGTTGGCGTGTTCATCACAGTTGGCCTTTCCATGTCAGGTGTCTGTATTGGAGCTCCACAGTGCTGGGAGGTTTTTTGTCCACCCTCAGTGCACAGAAGTGGCCGAGGCCCTGCATGCCGTCAGCGTGGAGCTCCAGAGGACCTACAGTGGCAGCAGCCTGCCAGGGACGCCACACGTTCCCCAACAGGGGGAGGTGTGTGCTGTTCAGTTCTCACTTGATAAGGTGAGCGGGGGCAGAGCTTTCCCTTGTCAGTCTAGCTTTGTGTACGAGGTGGGCTATTTAGGGTATTTCATCGTACTCTTTTCTGTAAAATAATACACGTCGGCTGCTTTGAGACTTTCAGGTCATTCCTCGAACGCTTGCTAAATTTGAGCTCAAATAAGATCAATATTCCGGCGCAGCCCCACACATTGAAACACGTTGTGAAGCAAAGCGTTGTACTATGGCTTGTTACTGTAATCAAACTACAATTTTAATTTCACACTGCCACCGCACAGGGCCGCACGCCTATGAGGGCCTCGTGCCTGCACATTCCAGCGAAGTGAATTTCTGTCTTACATTAATTTCGGTAGAAGGTTTATTGTGAGCTTATGCGTTATTGTGATGTAACATTTTACACCAATCGAAGTCCAGTGCCAAACAACTTGATCGACAAGCAGTCTGACCAATCAAAAGGCCAATCTGCAATTTGTCCGACAAATAAAACTTTCCGTCTGGCATCCCGGCGGGTCAACTCCCTCGACTTTAAATAAAATTAGTTGTGAAAATTGCAGTAAAAGACTATGGGACATCAGACAATGGCCAGCATTAGCGTAGCTAACTAGTCGAAATCTACACACTTTTCTGAAACTTGGAGACCTAGCCTACCCTGTGCAATTGCGTATTTGGATTTGGAGGAAGTGAAAGATCACGGGATCACATTTAGACTAGGACTGACTAGCACTGTATCCGCGGGTCCTATAGTCATACTTAGATTAATAGATTATTTAATAAACTGAAATTGTCTGGTAGGCTACATCCTGTAGTTTACAATTTCCATTAATTAATGTTAAGAACATGATGTAGGCCTGTAGAGAATAACCCGCTTTTGAAATCGTTGGGTGTGCCTCTGTCCTGCCGAACACACACTCATTGATCAAGCCCCTGTGTGTTTTAGCTAATATTGTTAAAAGGGTATTATTGCTGAGTTTGCAGACAAAAAAGGCAAGGAACGTGACATTAAGAATCCACCAAGTGTCCATCTCATTTGTATGCAAAGTTGAGACAGTGCGTTTTTATGTAGGCTAGATGGATTGTTCTCCTTTTTAAAATATGATCTGTAGGTTGTATTATTCTAGCATCGGCTACTTGTTCTAGATCGCCTACAAATTAGACTACCATGTTGTAAGACAGTGACGGCTTTTGGTCTAACTCTACAACGCAACACTACATAGTTAAGTGTTTTCACATGTTTAAAGGAATGGATTTCTAACATATATGAAGTATTCCCAAGTAAATCTCTGTATTTGCTTTAAACGATCTTTAAGCCTTTCTGTTACATTTAGGCGAGTTATGTTTCAGAGAATCATACCACTGTTATTCCAAAATGTTATCACAAATATATTGATGTTTAAGTATTGCCCAATTCCCAGCCCTACTCTTAGGGCGCACACACATTGTGAATATTTCCAGACAGGGCTCGTATGTATTTTTATGTCTATTAAATCCAACTAGTCTTGTAAGCAGTATCGATAAGGTCAGACCTTATTGATTTTTGGGTTTTGATAAATTTGGAACCGGGTCCTTAAAGAATCGGTTCGGCCACTTTTTGTTCCTACTTACAGAGCCAGGGCTGTGTAGAAGTATGATCATTTTTTTTTCAACACGCACAGAACGGTAAACTAGTGAAATGCGAGGAGATATTTGGTGAATTTGACAGTGTGTATTAGCTTACATTTTACCTTTACTTTACAATATACCTTTCAATTGGACACATTTTTTGTGAAACTGCCTTGCTTTTAGAGTTGAAAGTCTTTCATATGTATACATGCATGCATTTAGTCGTTTGTAAAGAGCCTAGAGCATTTTTCTTCTCCACTATTGATAACCTTCCTGACA
>JAODUK010000020.1:230732-258474 GCA_027564635.1 Typhlichthys eigenmanni
ATATATTTTAATGCCTTTTCCCATAACCTTTGTGATTTTAAAATATCGAAATTAATATCGATATTGCAATTTTCATGTTCAATATCGCAATATCACATTTGATCAATATCGTGCACCCCTAGTTTCAACCCGAAACAATGTGTTTGTAACACTATTTTCACTAGCAAAATTCCAAACAGAATTGCTTTTATCCAAAGAGAGTTATAACCTGTTAATTTGAAATGGGACGATATGAACAGTTCATCCCCCCATTAACCTGAGCAAAATATTATGATTAATAATATATAATCATCATCAAACTATGATTTCACCTCTCTTAAAATGGCACTAAAACATATTGAAATCACTTACTTTAACTTAAATGTAGCTAAGAAACATTTTTTATTGACGCATGAGATACTTTTTTGTGACATTTTATTTAGTTTTTACTCCATAGTATTTTCAAAGCGATGACAAAAAAGTGGGCAGGTGCACATAAGAACTAATAACTAATCGATAGGTACCGATAATAACTCATCTCAACTTGAGGCGGCGTGATTGACACGTCACTGATGTCACTGACATTTCGGGTGTGAATTGTACAAGATGGATACCTACCTAGGCAACCAGAACCTGGAATGTGACCAATTTTCAGCTACAAAATGATGAGTGACAAGCAAACTGCCTTATGGGGCTTTAGTTGGACCTCTAGTGGCATGTTACCTTGGGGCAGGTCTTGGTGCAGTTCATTATGGTGTGACAGCGGTACAGAGAGAAAGGATCCTGTAGCTTGGACAGGCGTTCTTCTGTGAACTCATCTCGTGAGTCAATCATCCAACGGTAGGCCTGGAACAACATGGGGCCATTGTTACATGTTGCTGCTCATCTCACACACAGACTATAGAAAAACACAGTGACACAAAAGACACGCAGACCTGCATGAGCACCGCAGGCCCCAGGTATTTGTCTCCGTTCCACCAATAGCTGGGACAGCTCGTACTGCAGCACGCGCACAGGATACATTCATACAGCCCGTCCTGTGCAACCAAACAACAAACACTGGACAGTTTGAGCAAGATACACTTTTTTTTGGGTGGTTCTTATTTCAAATAAACAGATATTCCATACCAGCTTTAGTCTGTCCTCCACAGACTGCAGGTACTGCTCTTTTCCTTCATTTGTCTCATCCTTCTTCTTCAGATAAGGCTCAATTGACTTGTACTGGGCATAGAAGTTACTCATATCCTGCAATCACAAGTCTGCAGTTTATACACTATTTGGAAATTCACAAGGTAACTGGATAATTATTCAAATAACTGAGTAAAAGTGCTGTGTATCTTTGCATTGGCTTCAGAAACTTCCCATTTCCATCCGGATGTTTCCGTATGAAATGCAATCACCATCTAGTTCAACTCTGAGAGCAACTACCTCAGATGTACCATTAGCCAGTCATCAGCTAGAGCTCTTCGAGAGTTGAGGAAGACTTTCTGGACTCACCGGCACCAGGTCCTTGACCACGTACATATGGGGAAGTGGGTATATCTTAGATGGTTTGCTCAGGTTGGTGTCAATCTTGTCCAGACAGGCAAGTGTGTTTCCTCCATTGATATTCATTGCACACGAGCCGCAAATACCTACAGCATGTTAAAACATCAAAGAAACACTTGTCAAACGGGACAGTCTGAACAGCAACAGTTTTACAACTGCTGTATTATGTTATTTTGTAAGATAACATGTGGAAATGTCTTCAATATAATTATGAAGTGGAAGAAAAGCAAGTCACGGTCACACTTCAAAAGGAAATGTAAAAGGTCAGATCCTTGTTTGTGCCCCCAAATCCATTATTTTATGTCTGACATAACTGTTCATAAGAGTGAAGAGCATTGTGAAGCAAAGCGTAGTACTGTACTTTGGCTTTGTTGATGTGTGGTGTTCGCCACTTTGTTCATACTCCTATTTACAAAGCCATGGTTGTGTAGAGGTATCGGAATATTTTTTCAACACGCACAGAATGGTAAGCTAGCGAAATGCAAGGAGATATTTGGTGATTTTGACTAAATGTGTATTAGTTTACAATAGCTGACTATACCTTTAAATCTTCTTTTAAGGCAGGGGTGGGGAATCCTGGTCCTGGAGAGCCGCTGCCCTGCATGTTTTATATGTCTCCCTGCTGCAACACACCTGATTCACATGAATGGGTCGTTGTCAGGCTTCCAACGGTCCATTCATTGGAATCAGGTGTGTTGGAGCAGGGAGATATCTAAAACATGCAGGACAGTGGCCCTACAGGACCAGGATTCCCCACCCGTTTCAAGGAAACAAACCAAATCTCTTTGTGACTGACCTTCCCGACACGAGCGGCGGAATGTTAGAGTGGAGTCCATCTCATTCTTAATCTTGATAAGAGCATCGAGGACCATTGCACCACAGCTGTTATAAGATATAAAACATCCAAATCATTAATTACAAGTTAATATCACAAAGAGAAGAACTGACAGGGTATTTTTGTTATATTCAGAGACTATTGGTTTTGTCTATTGACAAAAAAACTGCTAATGCAGGGAAAGTTTTATAGCAGGCAAAATATAGCTGCTGCAAGTAATACTGGTGAATAAAATGTGCCATTGGGAACGCTTTGACAATTAATAAATACAATAGTATTGTCAATGATTGCACATTGGCTAAATACAAGGTATTGGCTATGAAACATCTGGGAAAAGGGTCCATTGTCATGCATTACATGGTGTGAAAATAACACTGATTGCAGAGCATAGTGACAGTGAATTGATGCAATTAGAAGAGCAGATGGGCTGTAAATGTGCAAGGGTGTCACACTCATCCACCTCAAATCCTTGGAAAAGCTACACCCGGTTCATTATTAGCACCTTAGCTGCTGGCTGCCATTTACAAATGCCATGCTGCTATGCTATCAGTGTACATAGGCTAATCGTTATATTTAAGATGTTAACTATTGTCAGGCAACCAAAGTCCATTATGTAGTGGATTTATTTTAGAAGATAAGTGAAGATATTTTTTTAATTGTCCACATGGCATTTACTCCTTAAAGCTTCATTTGTTTGTTGCCATAGTTTTAAGAAATGTTGGGGTGTCAGTCAAATGTGGGATTGTGAACTTATTAGGGATGGCACAATCCCGTTTTTTCAGTCCCGATACAGATAGAGATACCGGCACTTTGGGTATTGGCCGATACAGAGTACTGATCTGATTCCAGTGTTAAATTAAGTTTAAAGTTAAGTTGCAAAGTAAATGAAAGCCAATCTCTACTTAAGGCCTTAGATTAATTTTATCAACCATCTGTGGCCTGGGGGTAGGTTAGACATGGCTGATGCTTGACAGTAGTCCTACGTGTGTAAAGTATAATTGGATCAGCCCAATGGATCGGTTACAACTGTCCAATTGTCACCGATACCGATCCAGCTATTGAAGTCAGTATCGGACCGATTTCCGATCTCAGTATCATATCGGTGCCATCCCTAGAACTTATCACACAAGTTAATAAACACTGTTATTTGTTGACTACATCAAATGGTGTGCAACAACACAGTAGTCCAATAGTGTAAATCCACATACGTGTTGAGGTCAATCTCATAAGTCTGCATGCGGGGCTTGTCCCCTGGAGTGTCTGGGTCCCAGCGATAGATCTGGAACTGCTTTATTCTGTGCTGTGGCACTGTAGCTGTTGCTGTCTGGGCATATCGAACCGCCTGCCAGTTACAATGGGGAGAGTGATAAGAACAACGATGTTTGGTCACAACAAACCACGATCATCATCCCGTTACATGTGTCTGCATATTGTGCATTGGTTCATGCAATGGTGCAGGTATGACATCACTGGCCTTTTTTTCACCCCCACAACAGTACATATTATCACTTACAAATCATTAATACTGCAACTGTGTTATACACTGCTCAGCCATAACATTATGACCACTGTAAACATTTACAATATTAACTCTTTTTAAATGTTTAAGCATTTTGAAGGTAAATCTTTCCAATCACTGTTTGTGTTAAGATGTATTCATTTTGGTCGGCAGCACCTAATATTTAAGTTAATTAAACGTATCGTCACAAATTAAACGTATTGGCCCATTTTCCACAATGTGTCAATATAACTATATATTAGTAATAAATATAATAGTAATAAATAGTATCCTTTAAAACCGTCATAAACTCACTGTTATTGCACCCAATATCGTACCTGAGATGCAAACACTCATATTCAAGAATAAATCAGTGTAGCTGGGTATGAGCATCTCTCACGTTAACTATTTTATTTCCCTTTATATAACACGAATGTCTATTAAAAACACAATAGCGGATTGTCTGGGGTATTGTATTTACAAACCATAGATAATGAATGTACTACAAGACCTCTATGGTAGCCTTACCCATAATTAGCTCAACAACATTTGACAGAGAGACATTCGCTGTCGTTATTATTTGTGTTCTGGGACTCAGCAAAACTGTGCACCGATGTTAACATGTTAACTACGTTAACTACATTCATTTAATGCTATCAGATTCACCATACCAGCAGTCCAGCAGGGGAACGGAGTGCCAACACACCACAGCGACTCAAGGACGTTAAACCAGCCACCGACATTTTGGATCTGACCTCGACTTCCGTCTATCCCAAGAGCCACTTGGGTTGTTACCGGTTGTTACGAGCGCACACGTTTTACTAACCGGAGTGTCCCGATTTTGTAACACCAGATACACCTTAAAACAAAATGGCTAGGCGGGGTAAGCCTATTACTAAATCGAACAAACTACATCTACCTCTGTCCTACACTACTGCAAGGTACACGGACTAGCCAGCGCGCTCGAGTCGCATTTTAAGGTCACCTCATGCGTTGCTGAATACTAAAGACACTGGAACATATTTACCAGTGAGAAAATGGTGTTTCTAACATTGCCGTGCTGGATCCGAAGCCGTGGACCGGACAGATACTGGAAGGTTCAGGAACTTCTCAAACACGCACGGGTAAGTAAGTACCAAGAGCAACCTAGACACTAGCGATTAACTAACATATTACAGCAAGTAACATTAACATTACGGTAACTAGACGTGACACCGCACCGGTGTTAGCTAGGTTGTAATGTACCGTATTTTCTATTGAGCAGATATGTCACCATCTTAATCTAATTCACATGTATGTAGAGATGTATTGCATATTATTTTACTAATCTAATATTTGTGATGACAATACTCCCCCTTAATCTAATATTTTTACAATTACAATACTGTCCTGGATTCTTTCAACAGCATTTCAGAGGCAGAAAGAACAGATGCTACAGTTTGGCTGTGCGTGCTGTAAGAAGGGCGTTTGTCTACTCAACAAAAAGTCGGATACTCAAGAAACTTAACATGCGAAAGGTAAGATATGGTTCCAAAAATGTTCACTTACCGTACTAGTTTGATACAAATAGATAGTCACGATATGGACAGGCATGGAATATGTGGGTATTCAGAACAATACAATGAGTGTGGACGTCCTGTATAATTGAAACATGCATGCAATTTGCAAATATTGCATTTTTGATACTAAAAAAACTAAAGTTTGTGCAATAATATAATGTTCTATATTTCCCCAGCTGTGGATCACACGGATTGCAGCGGCAACAAGAGAGCATGGCATGAAGTACCCATGCCTTATCCACAACTTAATAAAGGTTAGTATTCTACCTTTTGACATAATATGACTCTTCGTTCAGTGATACAGCCTTGTTTAGAGTGTACGTTGAAGACAGAAGACATTTGGAGTCTTAAGACTACCTGTATTTAACGTGGTGCCTATTATTTCCCTACACAGAGCAGTGTTCAAATCAATCGACGCATTCTTAGTGAATTAGCCATCACAGAACCTCGGTCGTTCCAAGCTCTTGCAAAGCTGGCCCAGGCTCGTCGTGAGGAAGGCTTCCGAGCAGCACTGGGTGATGGCAAAGAGCCCCCTGGTGTCTTTTCACGTTTGGTGACTCGACAGTAATTCGCTTTTAATTGTAACAACTCATTGTCTGTGTTGTGTACACTCTGGGATTTTGCAGATCTGTGAATTGGATAATTTAGACTATATTCACATAATGCCTATGTTATTTAAATTGGTACATGCTTTCTTGTATTTCCATGTCTGCGGATCCTGTCTGATCATGCAGCCCAAGTAGAGGGCTGAGATCATATCCATCTGTAAAGGTTAATAAAATAAGGCAATGGGTTATCATGGTCACTGCAAATCATTATTTGTTTACCGTAATGTCATACTGCATTGATCCCTGAATTAGAAGGGTGCCTATTCAGCAACATAACTGTTACGAAGTATGTGTATTGCTCAGATACAGTCCTGCAGAGTAGCTTTGTACTGTAATGGGACACAGAATCCAGGCCTTCCATTTGAAAGATTGTATTATTCCTGAAGTTCCCTTGCTCTCATACTGGTGTCCTGGCTTGTGAAATACTTAAATTACATTTGTAAAAAAACAGTGTGAGAAATTATGTATTTTAACCTTTTTACTTTATTTGCATTAATGTGACATATTTGTGTTGCAGTACATTGCTCAATTGTAAGGTAGTAGACATTACATAATATAGCAGTTGAGGGTCCACAGCCAAACCTGTTAATGCAGCTTTCATTGATTTTAACCCCAACAAAATGTTGTCATTACCAGAGGTTACTGATTTCAAGATTTCAGTGTGAGACCTTTTTCAAAGTAGAGAATAATTTACATTTTATGCATTTTGTTTGTATGTAAATAAATTACATTTGTTTTATATCCATTCCCTCTGTCTTGGTTTGTTGTATTCTCACCAAACATATCCTCTATAAACCATATGCCTCTAATAAGAGGTGAATTGAGCACTTTAATTATTGTCTAAGTAACAATACCACTGAATTATATACATAACACGCACACACACTGTAGCCTATTGCCTATAAGCAGTGAGTGTAGTATATCCTACGAGTATATCACTGCGTTGGTTTAGTTGTTTGTTCCTTTGTGGCCACCATAGCGTTGTATGATTTCATCAATGACCTCTGCAGCGTGTACTGACTGGAACAACCAATAGAAACAAAGAGTATGTGTTACTATCCAATCGCAACATCTGTTGTTCAGGAAATGTGTGTTTTCCACTGCACTTGCGCAAATGGACACGGCGTGACACGCGTGGAGGAAGTGAATTGACAGACATCTAGCGGTGCCTATTTTCCAGTCAAGGCTAACTAAATAGTCTACTGTGCATAACCAGTAAAATGTCGTGGCTGTTTGGCCTAAACAAAGGGCAGCCAGAAGCACCTCCAGCATTACCGGTTCCTCCCCCACCACCATCTCCTCCGGCTGGTGGTTCCAGTGGCGGTAGCGATAAACCCAAGGACAAATGGAGCAACTTCGATCCGACCGGCCTAGAAAGAGCTGCCCAGGCAGCCAAGGATCTCGACCAGTCGCGTAAGTTATCAGAATGTATAAATCATAAAGTGAACAAAGTCAGCCATTATGCTATCTTTGCAAGCCTTTGATGGCTAGGACCAAGAAGATGCATGCACCAAACCCATTCCTCTGTCCCGTTGATCACGTGAGGTGGTGGTGGTCACTTCAGTGGCATATACGTTCTAACGGAATCGCAGGACGAATACATTTGGAAACGTGTTGTTTAGCCCAGGCATTACTTGTATACCGCACTCTTGACTTCCATGCATTAAGCTTCATTCATTGAAGCATGATCAAAAGTCACCAGGCAGGTTCCTATCCGGCTGTCATTAACATACTATATAATCCACATTTTCAAATGTTCACCTTGATTATGCTATAAATACATTGATCTTGCAAATTTAAATAATAGGGATACCGTATGTTAATAATTTCCTCCTTTGCCTCACACAGGACATGCCAAAGAGGCGTTGGATCTGGCACGCATGCAGGAGCAGACGGTTCAGATGGAGCACCAGACTAAAATGAAGGTCAGGGCCGGCCCCAGCTCTTTTGGGGCCCTAGGCGAGAAAAACAAAAAGTAGTGTACAAAAAGGTACATTTCATTCAATAGGCCTACAACTTTAGGCCTACATTTTACATACAAATATGATATACTGTACATATTAATGTCAAAGCAATAAATAGTTATAGTTATTGTTTGAAAGAAACTGGGATTGGCAGTCGAAACAGGCTCTTTAGATCTAATGCTTGACTATTCGGGATCACCCATAGCCTCTACCATCTCTCTTTTAGCGAAGATGAAATATTCACACAGGTTATTTAGGCCAGTTATTTAGATGGAAGTAACTGAATATTACTGTTAGGAACTAATCAGTCTTGGGCTTCAATAGCAATGGATTATGTAGGCCTTCAGCTAAAGTGATTATGTGTTCTACTGTAATGATTATTGGGCTCAGGAATAAAAGGATCCAGAAGACAGTGACATAGTGTCTCTCCCCAACATTAGAATGAACAATCCACACCTGCAGTGCATTCATCCATATCTATGTTATATTTATTATTTTTTAAACCTCTTAGATAATCTCTATTTGCACGTTGCAGATGTTTAGGCGTTTTGCAAATATTTTGAGGATTGTATAATGTTATTGGGTATTGTGTGTTTTGAAATGTATAACGACCTAATGACATGGCCTTCTTCTGCTGTCATTATTCTAAGATAATGCTGTTTACCTAAATGATAACTGGTGTATGACCTATTACATATTGAGATTGAAGTCTTGAGGAACACTGGCTTTCCTAGAATTATCAATAATCATTAGCTGTCAACTGGTAGCTCTGCATATAGGCCTAAACACAGGACGCAGTCTGCTACATGGCAACATATAGGCTAGACTCATCCAATCTATTTATAATAATAAACTAGTTGCAGTAAGTCATACCGTAAATACAACAGAAGCTACTGTAGCCAGATCTTTACATGGGTTGAAATAACATAGACGCACGTATATTACAAATTACAAATATTAGCTTCTCAGTGAGATTGTATGTCCCGTAGCACCTCTTGCACTTTGTGCCTCCTGTCATTTTTGTCTCTGCATCCTCTTCTACATACATATAACAGTCTTGTAAATGCCATCTCTTCTTCATTTGCTGACTGGCCAGACTGTTGAATCTGGCCTGTGTGTGCGCACAAGGATTAGGAGCACTTGCGCTACGTTACCGTTGCCGGCGAATATGCGGAGCGAAGCATGCAGCGCAAATGATAAAACAAATGACTATGGAATCGATGTATTTCGGGGGCATTTTGATATTCGGGGGTGCTAGGCGACCGCCTACTTTGCCTGTAGCACGGGCTGGCCCTGCTGAAGGTACTAGTCTAGGTTTCATATAAAATGTCAAATGTAGTTGCTAGCTAGTAGCCCTCATATCAGTATATGAGTCCAGTAGGAATGTGGGTTAAATGTTTAAGTTCTATTTATTTTATTTCTGTATATTCTAAACATGTGATATACAAATCACGCAAATAAGTATGGCGGTAATTGTTTAGCTTGGGTTTAACATGACCTTGCCTCCTCTGTGTGACGTGTCAGGAGTATGAGGCCGCAGTGGAACAGATCAAAGGAGACCAGGTGCGGGTCCAGGCAGAGGAGAGGAGGAAAACACTACAAGAGGAGACCAGGCAACATCAAGCAGTGGGTGTAGAACATGAGGCAGCCATGATGATGATGATGATATTATTCTAGTTAAACAATGTAAGTGTACTGCATTCATTGTGGTTGCCATGTATGCACAGAGAGCTCAGTACCAAGACAAGCTAGCCAGGCAGAGGTATGAAGACCAACTTAGACAACAGGTGAGTTCATCTTTTGGGTATTGACCGCAACACATTCTCATCCTGAAGTGCTCTACAGATATTCAGAGACATTATTTTGTTTCCTTCACCACAGCAAGTCTTAAACGAGGAGAACCTTCGCAAACAGGAGGAGTCTGTGCAAAAACAAGAGGCCATGAGGAAAGGTACAGACATGTATCGTGAATGACGGGACGCTTTGGGAACTCTCTGGGTCAGCGCCACAAGGGATTGATGTGTGTGTCGCGGTGTGTCTTCAGCAACAATAGAACACGAGATGGGCCTGAGGCACAAGAATGAGCTGCTCCGCATAGAGGCGGAGTGTAAAGCGCGGGGCCGCGTGGAGAGGGAGAATGCCGACATCATCCGCGAGCAGATCCGGTTGAAGGCAGCGGAGCATAGGCAGACTGTTCTAGAGTCCATCAAGTAAGAGAAACACACTTCCTGTCAACTTAACAGTATGGAGTACAGCTGGGCGATATGGCTCAACATTTGTATGCAGTTATTTTCGGACGATATGTTTTAGTGTTTAAATTAATTTATAAATACTCAAAAATAACATAATATTAAAAGGAACAAATTGGAGCAGGGATTTTCCAAATGGTTAATTAACAGAATATTGATAGTATCGACATGCGCTATTAATCGCCCAGCACTAGTGTGGAGATGTACTGTATATGCATACAGCTGCGAATGTATTGAATCACGTAATAACACTGCATAGAAATGATCATCTGTGAGTTCTTTAGGCGTATGGTCAACAAATTAACCTTCTTTTAGGACTGCAGGTGCGGTGTTTGGGGAGGGATTCAGGGCCTTCGTGTCAGACTGGGACAAAGTCACTGCCACGGTGAGCCTTCCCAATATAACTGCTTAATTTGTTTGTTTGTCTAAGTCATTTTTCTTTTGTCATTTATTTTATTGATTGCTCAAATAAGTCTACAAAATAGTTAGGTAATATGTTACATTGCACTTTGAAATGTATTTTCTCTTTTGATTACTTTGTGTATAAGCATTATCATTAATCAAACGTTAAGTGCCTAATGATTCACATTTTACATTTCAGTGTGACAGCAAGTACCTCCTATGACACATTAAAACATTCTGCTTACATGTCCAAATGTTTAGTTTTGCTTTTGTAAATATTGCCCGGTGATTAGGCCTGTCACGATAACGTTTTTTGTTGGCTGATTGTATATCACACGATAAGGCGATATAGTAATTACAGCGACAGGCCTACCTGTGACTGAGCCGAGATGTTGTTCCATTACTCCCTACCAAACAGGTTGCCGGCCTGACCCTTTTAGCAGTGGGAGTGTATTCAGCCCGGAACGCCACAGCAGTGGCAGGGCGCTACATCGAGGCCAGGCTAGGGAAGCCATCGCTGGTCAGAGAGACGTCTCGCATCACAGTGGGAGAGGCCATCAAGCATCCCGTCAAGGTAGCTGGCCACGACTTTGCTTCAGTTCAGATGTTTGTTGCTATGCGATGAAACATCAGTGGCTTCTCATCCTGTTTAAACTGACTTGGTAACCCTCCACCTCGCCACTGTTGATGTTTTAGGTGGCTAAGAGACTGAAGAGCAAACCTCAGGATGCCCTTGAGGGAGTTGTGCTCAGTGTAAGTGGACCCATTTAAAGATATAAACACCTCCATATTGCTCTTATTTGCAAATTGTAAAAATGATGTGTGGGGGGGGGGTTCTTTGTCTTTGTAGCCTACCTTGGAAGAGCGTGTACGTGACATTGCCATAGCAACTAGAAATACCAGGCAGAATCGTGGCCTCTACAGAAACATTCTCATGTACGGCCCTCCAGGCACAGGAAAAACGCTCTTTGCAAAGGTACAGACGAAGCTGTCGGTGTTGAAACGATGAATCATGCAAACCTGGCAACGTGTTTTGTTTGCATGTTTTGCTAACATTTTGAATTTCTTTCCTTTTTTCTATTGAGTAGAAGCTGGCAATGCATTCTGGGATGGACTATGCTATCATGACAGGTGGTGATGTGGCCCCCATGGGGCGCGATGGTGTGACCGCAATGCACAAAGTTTTCGACTGGGCGAACACAAGCCGTAGAGGGTGTGTTACTCAGAATTAACACTATTGAGCATCGCCTCTTATTACCAAATAAAACCTCAACTAACATGCACACCGTATTACTGCTAAGAACGTATCTTTCTTTCTTTCTCTTAAATATGTAAAGACTGCTGCTGTTTGTTGATGAAGCCGATGCATTCCTTCGCAAGCGATCCACAGTAAGCCTGTGTTCAACTGTATAAGGCTTTGCATTTGCATTACCGTTACATCACAATTACCTTGAATTTGTTTTCTTTGGTAATTTTACTGGTATAATTGTACGTATCTCTTTCCCCCTTTTCTTCTACAGGAGAAAATTAGCGAAGACCTCAGAGCAACATTGAATGCATTCCTGTATCGCACTGGTGAACAGAGCAACAAGTGAATACTTCTAAATACACATTGAGATGTGAATAGAACTATTTCTTAGGACTATGTTACTGCTCCAATGCTAATGTCTTTACCCCTGTATGTATCCACAGGTTCATGATGGTTCTGGCCAGCAACCAGCCGGAGCAGTTCGACTGGGCCATAAATGACCGTATCGATGAGATAGTGAACTTTGCCCTGCCCGGTCCGGAGGAGAGGGAGAGATTGGTGCGGCTGTACTTTGACAAATATGTGCTCGAACCAGCCACTGTGGGGCGACAGTGAGTAGCGCACCCACGCAGCAGCACAGACGATCACAATGGGGGAACTCGGCCAAGCTGTCTTAATGAAATGTGTACAGGAGCCAGGCCATTAGTTCTGTGTGTGTGTGTGGGCGCGTGCGCGTGCGCAAGCTAAGATAAGATACCCACTGGACACCCAAGCACAAATTTCACACACATTTATTGAGCTGTTAAATTCTGGGTAATGATGTTTCCTTATCACAAAGGCCATGCCACTATCCAGATGAGATGTAGGCACTTACTCACACACATGCACACAGAGGAAGGAAAGATGTTATTTCAAGCATTCTACAAAATGGAACATTTGGTAACGTTCAAGTGAAGTGAGCATTCACCTCCACTATGTCTCCGTGTGGTTCCACAGGAGGATGAAGCTGGCTCCGTTCGACTATGGTCAGAAGTGTTCGGAGATCGCCAAGCGCGCAGAGGGCATGTCGGGCAGAGAGATCTCCAAGCTGGGTGTGGCATGGCAGGTGTGTGTTTGTGTGTGTGCGCGCTGTACCTACCCAGCATATGTGTCCAGCGCTAACGCTTGTCTGGCCGTGACAGGCAGCGGCGTACTCCTCTGAGGACGGGGTCCTGACGGAAGCCATGATCGACGCCCGCGTGGCCGACGCCGTCAAGCAGCACGTGCAGAAGATGAACTGGCTGAAGATGGAGGGCGGGGCGGAGGTCCCGGGCAGGAAGGTGACGTCGCTGCCCAAAACGGACGCGCTCGCAGCAGGCGGTAGCAAAACGGGCTTCAGGCTGCCCCTAGGAGACGCCCCCACGGCCCAGGAGGTGGTCGCTCCGCTCCTTGAGATTACCACACGGCCGGGAGAGACCAATGAGGCTGAAAAGACGGTGCCACCCACTCCGCCTTCCCCAAAGGATGGAACCTCAGTTTAGGGAGGCATGGTCTCCTAGATGGGGACCATGCCTCTGCTGTCTGTCAGTTTTAGTCCACGTGTCGGCCCCTGTCTTTACGACGAGGATATCTAGAGGGTTATGGAGAAGCCGCTAATAACAAACATGAAGCCTGCAGACTTGTGATTTCAAGCTAGTATTATTAATAGTAATGTGAAGCAAATGTGTGCTTTACATTGACACGTATGTCTATAATTATATAAATGTTGTGCACAGTGGATGCCTTCTGGAAATGATTGAATGGGTGTGACTGTTTTTTATAAACGGTAAACCTTCCCATATTCCTCATGTTGCGTCAGGTGTTTTTTTGTTTTTTTTTTCTTTTTCTTTATTTGTTAATCTTTAAAACAAATCATTTGAAGGGTAGAAGATGAGGCAAAAATTTAGATAAATTCTTATGGGAATCCACATGGGATTCCAATATTTCACAGTAATAGCCGATGGTTGGATACAGTTAATCATTCTCTTGAAAAGCACCTAGCCTGGCTCCTCCAAACTATGCTCTCAGCTCAATTTATTTTTGCTGAGATTACAGTCTGGATAGCATGATCACATTAGCGTTCAATCAGCGTAGGTTAGTGAGATGACGTTGAAGTCAATCGTGTTTCGAAGCGGTGGTAGAGCTAGATGAGGTGATCAAAACAATTGTAGCAACGCTGATTGGTTCAGCGCTGTCCAATAGTTTCAAAATTAAACAAAATTAAACGCCAAGTAGGAGAAAACAACTGTGAACACTTTACAATGGAGCGTGGCAAGGCTAGCGTGTTACCAGGCTACATGACACCAACCCCGTCATATGAAATTGGGTCCATAATTAAACTTAGTGACCAGTGCACCAGTGTTTTAGAAATGTAGACCATTACTATCAAAAAGTTACTCAATTAAAATTCTAAACTTGCACTAGTAAGAAAAATTGTAGTATATGAAATGAAAGCTCTATTTTACAAACATGAGCAAAAACACTTAATGTTAAATTGTATACATTCAAATAAATGTAACAGTAAATAAAATGTCAGTGTATCAAACTAGCAAATACTGTATGAATTGGACAGCCAAACCTTTTATTCAGTTTGCAATACTATTAATCAGTTCATTACATAATAGTTCAATATCCATATAGGACAAAATTTTATTTTTCTTGTTTAAAAAAATTAGCTACAGTTTTAGCAAGAATTTTATACAGTATGCAAGCTTGCATTGACAACTCAAACTGACAACTGTATTTAACACAATTTGGGAGAAAGTTTGGTCCTCTAGTTCCCATTTTGAAACTTCAAACTGTAGTTCAGTATTACATTGGGAAATTACAAATCATGCTCATAACCACTTCACAGTAAATCCTGAATGTCATTCTCTTGCTTGTCATCGTATTGTGCTTGTTACAGTGTCACAGGCTTTGGTGGCCATTCTGATACAGTTTCTGTTCAATGTGTGCCATCTTTCCACTGGAATATTCACTTTGTTTTAGGAACATCCGTTTACACAGTTCTTTAAGGTTAGAGAATCTTCTAGTCACCCATGACCAGGAATTCATATCTGCAAAGACACATGCAGTCAGACAACCCATTTATGTATAATGCTCTTCAAATATGTGTCACCTCCACAAAGAACTTTTACATTGTCTAATCGTGTACAAGTCTAAGGATCTGAGAATTATGATACATTAATTTGACAATAGATCAAGAACAAGTTTGAATTAAAATTATTTTCAAGAAGAAAATAATTATAAAGCTATTGTCAGTGGCGTTTGTTTTTCTCTACTATACTTTATGTGGTAGGATAATTGTAGAACAATCAACCAATTTATCTCAATATATAGTATGTCCTTTTAAAAAGTAGGACTGTTAATGCCAGACAAGTGGGCATTTACAGTGGTATGACCTGCCTTCCAAAGTTTAAGTATCAAAACGGTTAAATAGCTAACTTGATTTTAATTAGTTATGATCGCTATTTATAGGCCTCAGGTTTCTTTTTAACATATAGGCCTACTGGAACGACCGTTAATGGGATTCATGCCAAAAAAGTCCTATGACATACCATGCTGCAGGTTGACCCTCCACACTGTGAAGGCAGTGTGCAGCACTCCGTCCAGACACAGAAAGAACCAGAAGATACATATGCCTAAGAACAGTCCAAGTATAAAGTCCAACTCCTGCTTTGTTAGAGAGGCCGTCTTAAAGTAGCTCCCAGTCCCAGATGAGTCGAATGTGGCCCGATCACCGTCATAGGGCACGATATGGTACACATGGCGCCTGCACAAGGACGGCACGATATGTCTAGAAATTAGCTGTGTGTTTGTAATGGGTGTAATGGAACAATCCAACCGCCTTGAGATTAATTGGAGGATGGCAATATGATCGTCACCAATTTCCCCAGTGAGGGTACGGTCACACATGCGCGAAATTGACAGCTGACAATATTTGCTTCCCGTTCACTTCCATTCTATACGAGCGAAGGTGGCGAAGCAAAATCTAATTTCCACTTCGTCTGGCGTTCGACACGGACACAGCTGAACTTTGATAACTTTGACCGCTAATTCGCAGCCTCAACCAACAGCAGACGCATGTGTGACTGAGCCCACATGGCTACAATTGGATATGGTTTTGTTAGCGAGGCGGGACGGAATGGAGGATACTTGATTATAAATTTCGCATCGGAAGGCGATGCCGTCGCCTGACCAGTTTTTCATTCGCGGATGTGTGACCGCAGGCTGTCGCTGAGTGGGTTTCAAATAATTCAATGGTTATGACAATGTAACACCTTCTAAATTAGGCTATGGCCTTCTAGGTTTGTTGAAAAAGACACACAATTTCTTCAGAATAGACGTACGTCTTTAAGTAAGTAGGCGTCGTTAACACAAACGGTTACATATTATTTATTTTACCTGCCACAGTTGCAACCACAGACGCGGTCTTCCCCTCGCAGATACGGTAAGATCAAGTTGTGGAAGCGGTCGAGGAGCGCGTTCATCATTCCGAACCACCGAACTCAACGAGGAGGACACAGCCTACTGGAAGCACCTGAGTTTTATCGTTTGTAGTATGGTGTATCCAAACAAAAACCATGCATTTAAAGATACTTTTTCATTTTTTAGAATTCACCCACAGAGGCAATCTAAATCAGGTGCTCTAGCCAACTCCATACCATCACAAACAAAGACCCTATAAATCAAATGTTAGGTTTGACCTGCAGGTGTCTACTCTTCAATGTACACGCAGCTAGTTCTGGGCGTCTACAGGAGACAGCGATCATATACGTAGCATGTCTACAAGCCTACATCAGATCTCCCTCTCCGATTCTCCAATTATCCATTGGGCTCCCTACACGCGGTTAAAGACCGACCCACCTGCAACACGAGCTATTTTACTCCAGGTCGTAGGCTGTGCCTACAGGCTGCATCGCGAGTAGAAATCGTCAGCAGTCCAAATGTCTTATTCGCCAGGAACCAGATAGCAGCGTCGTAGGGCGAGCAATGAAATCAAATAGCGATACTTGAAGAAAAATCCCTGTCAGATATGGAGATAGCTATAGGCTACTGTTGCTCACCTATGGAAAACGCGCAGTAGCCTAGTCAGTGATAATCGTCTCTCGCTTTTCTAACCATGTATGTGACCGAATTCTGCGTTTGATGCTCAGCTGAATGTTTCCAAGCCTAATGACATATTAAAACTGTGCCAAAATAGCCTATTCCTACAGGACTCATGCGTTTATATTAATAGTTAGGTCTACTTCTCCCATGTGAGCTTACAGCTTTATTCTTCACCAGCCAATCACTTTTAGTGAAACATTGCTGGAAGAGCAAGGGCTGTAAGACAAGCAAGAGACGGCACAAAACATCTCTACTCCAGTTTAAAAAGGAAAACTGTGGATCTACATACATATATAGTATAGGCTATGTCCCTAAACTTAATGTTATAATACATTAACAATAATGATAGCTTTTAAGGAAATTAATTAGAAGCGTTTAAATAAGATTTTAAATGTTGCATTTAATCTCCCAACTGATCCTAAACCATCAAACACTTCAAAGCACATACAAAAGTAATTCATTCTTCTTTTAGTGGGTTCATGTATATTTACAGTCAGGCACTCAGATCTGCAGTTTGCAAATAGTTACAATGCATCAATTATTTGACATTTATAAAAGGAAAAAAAAGAAACTACCCTGAAAAATGGCAAAACAAAGTTTAAATCAACATATTTAAGGAAACAAGGTGGAGCAGACATAGTCTGGATTTCCATTATTAATACTCCACATTTAATTATTCTAACTAAACTACAACGCACGGTCTCACGCTTAAACTTAAAATAGATCTCTGATCCCAATACACATTTACACTACCCCACTCAGGGTAGAATACAAAAAAATAGCAGTCAAAACTTAAAATAAAAACTTAAAGCAATCAAGCATTCAAACTGAAATCTAGAATTTATAGGGGTTCTATGGGGGCTTGCCCCAGGGACACTATAGAACCATGACTGAGTAGTTTCAGTAGATTGTATGTTGTTCGGAGGACCATATCCTCACCTTGATCCAGAGGTGAAAAGGCAGAACACAAGCAATGACCTTGTCCTCATAGAGGAATAACCCATCATCACCATATGTTCAAGTCTTGAGCAAAACCTGCATGTGCACATGTGCAATATGAGATGACTGAGGAAAGATCATGTATATACACTAATGCTTGATTGGGTGTTTTGGGGGTTGGGGTGTGTTTGTTTTATTGCATGGTTTGGCTTGGGGCATCAGTAGAAGCACACTGTGTGGAGAAAAGGCCTGTTGCTCTTATCTTCAAACTCCTGTAGCAGCTCATCAATCTCATTCTCCATGTCATCCGTGTGCTGGATCTACAATGACATGGACATGTAAAACATTAACCCACAACACCTCTCAACACATTGAGTGCTCATTATAATCAGGTAGATTTAGATATGAGAAAACACTCATCTTAAAAACAGACAAACTTTTGTTTCACGTCTGTTTTGAGACTAATTTACACAATTGCTTAGGGGGGGGGGCGGGTGTAGATGTGCACCAATGAGAGCTGTATAGGGTGAAGAACATTGTGCTCTGTGTTACAAACAAAACATAGCACTGACCTCACCCACGAGACAGTCTAGACAAACGAGTTGAGTTCACCTTTAATGGCGTTCTGCCACACAAAGTTCCTCGTATAAGAATAACAACATACTGTATGCAAACAGACACTCACACATTGACACAGCTCACAAATGAGGAAGGCACCAAGCGTGGCTTCCTCATGGTTATCCTGGATGTCCACGTTGATCACATGGACTGGCTGGAGAGTTTCCTGCTCTCTGGAGTTGAGGTCTGTGAAGGAAATCAAAGTGTTATGTGATGTGTGCATAAACCAAAAAAAAAAAAAAAATGTCCATAGGCCTACCCAAACACTAGATGTTAAGGACACACCTTCTACCACTTGGTCGTAAACCCTCTCTTCACAGGTGATGACCAGATCAAATGGGTCCTTACAGCTCTGAAAGCGCTCAGGTCTAGTTTTGATGCGCTTGTTGCGGTCCAGCATGTGTAAGATTCCATTCTGTGTATATCTGATGATTCATGAAGTTAAGGCACAAAAGCAAGATAAACTCCCTGACTTCTCTGGAATTCCATTAGAATACAAGTTATTAGCTGGAATTCCATTAGAATACAAGTTATTAAATGGAATTCCATTAGAATACAAGTTATTAGATAATGTGCCTTCTTAAAACAAAAACAGTTGTCTCTCCCGTTGTTAGATTACGCACGCAAATAATTTAACAGAAAAAAATGCATTTAAAACCTGCGTCTGCGGTTGTAGCATTGGGTATCTGTATTAAAGAAACCACCGCCATCTAGTGGCGCATCACGGGACAGTTATTTTTAGAGAAAGGGAGGAAAAATATTTTTCATTAGCGATTGTGTTGAAATGGTTCATCACCTCCACAACCCACTAGGTGATGTTACCTAAATTCCCACACGTTGTCCCATGACATGGAGTTGTCAAAAATTACAATTTCCAGTGAGATTTAAACGACTAGGCTTTGTAGTCAAAGCGCTTAAGAACCACCATGTTAATACAATATTACACCTCTGGAGAAATAATTGCACCACTGCACATTTAAAAAAGCCCAAATGAAATTGCATTGCTGGTTCAAAACAAATGCAGTGGCCTCAAGTGCCCCCGCCCCCCCCGAGTTGTACATTAATGTGTACTGAATCTTAAACCATGTTCTATACAAGAATGAATAAGACATGCCCAGGATTCCACAGTCTAAATAAAACACATTTTAATTAAAAGCCAGTCTCTGCAATGTATGCCCTAGAGAACATGCCTTTTTTGGAAGCTTTTAAGAACTACTTTGAAACCGTATGGGTGCTTAGACAGTATTATGCATAAAACACTCCCATTTTTCAATAACTAAATATTACTCCACAAGAGTTACCCATCTCTGAATTTCCATGCTGTACTCCGGTTGTCTTCATGCTCAAGTGTACTGAAAGAAATGTATAAGCTAAACATGTTTAGGTGGCCTGCATGTGTATTTAGCAGTTTGTGCAGGCAGGGGATACAGTTCCTTGTCCTTGCGGACCAGGTCGTTGTACATCTGTTCATATGTCGTTTTGAACTCATAGACATTTGGCTTATCCGGGGCGGGACCAGGAAGCTTCACGTGGGTTCCCGTCCCAAAGGAGCGTACATCAAATCCACGTTTGCTGCAAAAACATTAAGCATGACAATGAAAATTAATAGAAACCCGGATAAACAAAATTCAAGGCTGTAGAATCAAAGTCATTTCCGGCAATTCTAGAAAATTCACTAGACTACTGGTCTAGTTAAACAAACATCACGTGACTAGTCATAATTAGCTATAATTGCACTCATTCACTATGGAGGCCATCCCAACGAGTTGACATTGTTTGTTGTAATCATATACTAAAATGTAGATATCCCTAAACTTGTTGAGACATATTTTAGTACAGATTTCCCCATGTCAAAGGTCTGGTGTAGGAGGAACTCTAGCCAAATGATGATGCCACCGCTGCAATACCCCTCTTCCGGAATGTTCTAGAGGGGGCGCTCTTGTAACAATGACAAACCAAATGTATATATTCTCCCACGATCATTTACACAACATTACCACTAAGATAATATCAACGTGAACGTTTTGTTTGTTATCGTCCTGAAAAACTAAAAATGTTTATCCCGTCCTAAAGCAGGCTACGCCACTGGTCTAACAGCTGCGCGGTAGCCTACAGGAGACTCCGAGCCCATTGTTGAAATTGCGTTGAGGCCGACGACCTGGCAACCTATTATTTTGACGGTACGAGTTGTTTGGAGCTGAGAATAGCTGCATACAGACGGGCTCTCTTTCTTTTGCGTTGTTTCTTGAAGAAATTGACGTTTGTCTTCTTCTCGTCGGCTTATTTTACCTTAGGATATTGTGAGCTTCCATACTGCGGTTCTGGTTGCTCGAGCACACAACCGCCACACGCAGCGGGTGGCTCGGCATTGCGACTCTTCGGTAGGGACTAGTCAAATAATACTAATGTAGTATGTAAGGTTGGCTACTTTAAGCTATAAAATATATAAAAAATTATTTAACAACCCCTTGATCTAAATAAACAAAATCTATACTATAGACGACTCAACGGCCACACTCTTCTACAGGAGGAAGATGTAAAAATGGCGGAGAGGTCTAAAGAGATTTGAGTGCGGCTTTTAAAAGTTGACGTCATGAAGGGGCGGGGTTGACAACAGGCATCACACTGCATACGTAGACGAAACGTCAGTAAACCAACAAGACAGGATATTATGGATTAAAAACCGACTAAAACCCCAACATAGGTCGTGGTAAAATCTGGACAAGATTAAACGTATGGTTTAATAATAATAACTGTAATAAAAAAAAGTCTAACGGCAAAATCAGACTACCGGTACCGGTAAATGAGTAGGCTACTTTGCAATGACCAGCTCCATCCGTCCAGTAGGTTACGGTAGCTAAAAGGCCCAAGCCACCCTGTCTTGTTTACATAACATTACTTCTTGTCAATACAAATTATTCTACCTATTGACATACGCTTTTTCCAATTGTTTGAATCTGTCAACCCAGAAACAACTGACAAACATAAAGTAACTATTTTTAATTTGCCATGTCACGTGACATAGGCTATATAGCCTAATAAAATCTAGGCTGTGTTCATATTTCTTGCAAACATATTTGACACACAGCGATAATAGCTTTTAATGATACTTTATTGAATCACTAGAAACCACTAGTTTGACCGTTTCTGCAATTATTGACCACAATACGGGCTATGACAAACATTACGCAAACAGACATATACCAAACGTGGATTAAGGTGGTAGTTTCAAAGTTAATGTTTTGGAGTGGATGGAATTGGGCTACTTTACAGGACTGCACTAGACATCTTCTCTACACAAGGCAATGTCGTTTGTATTGCAGTGTAGCCATTGAAAGCATTATTACAGACTGATATAACAGAAGAAAACAACATTTCAAATAAATAAATAAATACATACATAAATTAATAGCACAGTGGGTGCCTCACAGCATGATCGTCCTGTTGAGTGTTCATGGTCCTTCAGGTGTGTGCATGTCATGTGTTCCTGTGTATGGTTGTACATGTGTTTCAGTATCCTAAGTAAATAGGATGGATTAGTATATTTCAATAGTGGTCATTCAGAATTAAATGATTAATATAGGTGATGAATAATTTTAGTACAGTGCATTATTAAAATGGTCGGCAGTTTACTTAGGCTATTTTCATTTATTTTCAGAGCCAACAGAAATTGCCCTTTCCTATATAAAAAAGTAATTTCCTATATAATATTATGTGATTATTATTGTTGGTGTGAAATAATAATAATGACGTGTTATACAGTATGCAGCTGACTATTTCACATTGGCCGTAGCACTCAGCTCCTTTCGCTGTGTCGACTTGAGTATGAGTCGACCACCCTATAACCACTTTAGTGTTCCAGAGACTCCTGAGCAATCAGGTACTGTGACTTTTTGGTGTAGTCGTGTACCGTTTCAATGAGGGGTCACTACGCCCTGCGTAACTCTGTTCAGTACTCCTCCATCCCGGAAACTCCTAAATGTATTGAATTTTGTGTGCCATACATGACATCAGTGGCGAGAGTGTGTATGGTAGGAGTAAGTGTGTTGCGTTGTGGGGCTCATGATGTTTTCTGTGATATATGCCACCAACAAGCATATGATGACCAGCATCACACAGATAGCTCCACCCACTGTTGTCATTGCAATCACAATGTCCTGCATCCCATTAGGCAACACAGTGAACTCCACACAGCCTTCATGGTGTGCAGTGCCTGTGTGTGAGAAGTCCAGGGAACGCAGACATATTCGGTAGGGGACATTCTCATGCAGCTCCGTCAACAGGAAGTCTCGGCAGCTGGAGCCAAGATGGACGCTGGCACACTCAAACTGAGTATAGCTTCCATTCCACCAGCAGCTTAACTCAAAGCCACCCTTTCTGTGTCGCCTGCCATCAAACGAACGATTTCTCTCTTTGGACAATCCTTTCTCAGAATACCCAGCCATTTTCTGTTTTGCTCCAGTCTCTTTGATCTTTACTTGGTGGCCAGTCATTGTCATTTTGGAATTCCCTGGAATTTGATTCCTAAGAATATCATGTGTCCATTGTAACAGTACACTACCGTTAGTAAAAATATTTGCCATGAGGCTACCCAAAGACATTACTGTTCTGCAATCTTCCTGACCACAACTGAATGCAGAGTTTGTGTTTCTGAAACATAACTGTCCCCCAATACCACTCTCAATTACTCGGTAAGCGCACATAGGTGCCCCTCTGTCATCTATGTTCCAACTTGTTACAGGCCTATGTAAACTCCCTGATATCACAGTGGGAATATTACCTTGGCTGGTGTTAAAGGGAAGTCCATTCGCATAGCTAGAGTCCCCATTAAAAAGCGTTGGCGTTGGACCACGTTCATTGTCAGAACTATTAAAGGTTTCATTGTATTTCAGACTGATGTTAGTGTGCTTAAACAAGTGTTTAGGTACACCAATCTTATTTCTGCCTCCACCCTTTAAAGGAGATAGGGTTGGTGATGTGCCTCCGTTAGACTCAATTGCCTGGTGAAATATGCACAGCAGGACAGCAGATACGGCGAGCCGTGGTGAAATGTGGTGTTGTCTTTTCATCTCCCTTATCGCTGTCGAATGTTACAATTTTAAACAATGTAGATCAACGACGAATCAAGGCGGGCTGATGTCTGCCATAAGAAATGTGTCTGTCCAATCGCGTGGATTTAAGAAGGAAGTAGCCATCTGCGACATAAAACAACAATCCATCATGATCATACTACTGTACAGAAATTATAGCCTAAAGTACATGACTTTGCTTCGGTAGCTAGCGTGCAATGCAGCAAGGAATGTGAACTCAATACATAACGTGATTGAGATTTAGTGGCATTATTGTGCGCAATATTTTATGAAAATAACTTACTTTTGGCGAATGGAATCAGTAGTTGCTTCAACCATCCATGCTAACCGTAAACCTTTGATGGCTTCTATAGCGATATGGAGTGGGCGCCTGCTTTCGTGGCCAAGCGTGCGCGCACAAAATACTTGAAGCCAGGCCTAGTCATCAGCAGTACACTGTCATTGCATATCAAGCAGCTTAGGTTACAACTGATGGCTATGTGAGCTCCACACACCAAAGTGGGTCCTTCACATTTACCATCTGAAAATACAACGTCGTAAATAAACATACAAAATCTAGAATTAATTTAGCCTACTTATATACATGCATTTTTTAGACTTTCATGTAATTGAAGCTTATAGTTACCTAAAATAGACTAATGAAGAATAGAAAGAACAATGTCATTATGTACGGTAGGCTACATAATGCATTGTTTTCTAATAGGTTTATTGTTAGATTTGTATGTTGTTTTTGCTCGGGTTTTAGCTGCTCATGGTGATTTTAAAGTGGTGTGTAGCGACCTCAAGTGACGTTCTCTGTGCATTCACAGGCTTAGGCTTTAGGCCTAAGCTACATTTATATTATTTGTAGCAAATGTGCACAAGGATCGATTATTAACAAATAGGCATATGCTTCTTTGTAGCTTGCGTGTATGTAGTTTATAAGATAGCCTAAAACCACACTTACACTCATTAAGGTTTTATCATAATTGCTTTACCTTATACATAGCCATTTTTGCCAATTTGACAATAAGCAATATGTTAACTCATCCAGCCTATTTAATTAAATGTGCAAATTGACCAATAAACCAATACCATCCACGAATCAACAATTTAATAATTAAAAATGTATACATTGACATTAAAATTTGTTTTTATAATACTTTAGTTATTGATTTATCTTTAATTACATTAAGAATTGTAGTTGGTTTAGAATGTTTATTTAGAGTCTAAGAATTCTAGGGTATTCTTTAGGGCATTGGTTCATTTTTTTTTTTGTTATTTTTTATTTTCAGAAGGTTGAACACAAACTATTGCCTGTCAATGAGTAATCATGAAAATACATTTCCAACTCAATGCACAACACAAAAGGGCACTATAAAACACAATTCAGCAATTGTCATCCCAAAGGGAATAATTGAAAAATGAAGACCAGGCAAGTAATAATTTCCAAGGGGAGCATACAAGATGACTAATGGGAGAAATTGCTGCATCAGTGGGATTATCCTAACAATGCATGTCCCCGAAGGTTCCACTCTATTGACGTTAGTGAAAATGTAATGTACACCCCCTGAACATACATACTTGGATATATTACATTATTCTTTAGAGAAGAAAAAAAAATTGACAATACACATATTTTGTAAATATTTTCTATTTGTATTAGGCATTGACAATAACACATGCACAACAAAGTAGTAATAGATTATTTACAGGATAATTAGCCTCACATACTTGATGAGCAATTTCCATTGACAGGATTCAGCTGTTCATCTGTGCAAGATCAGTTTTTGCTGGCCTAGTCTCCAAGCAGCAAGGCATCAAACTCAATTGACCTTGAACAGGGTCAGCAATGCTGAGGCTACTGAGCTTGAGGGCATATCTGTTTACACAAGTATATATAAAGCCCCAACATCTTAGGACGTGTATGTGAAGCTGGCAGGTGAGTCAAAACATCAAGTCTCATACACATGCAAAGATACGTGCTGAAGTGCAAGATTAAAACGCTAAGCAGGTCGTCATGCAAAGGATGACGTAATGGTGGAGGTTCTCACTGTAGATGCCATTTTGTTTGGGCTCCTGGTGTTCTGTGGCATCCTGGGGAACATCTTGGTCATTCATGTGGTAAGACCTCATCTCATCGTGTAATGCTTTTGGGAGAGTAGATGCTGTTCTTTACCTAGTGTTGTTTACTCTCTGCGCTTCACACACACAGGTGTTTCAGTCTGCGACACAGAGTCCCTCCCGACGACTCCCTCCCTCGGACACTATCCTGGTGCACCTGTGCACGGCCAACCTGCTGACCTCTCTGTTCCGCACGCTGCCCATCTTTGTGTCCGACCTGGGCTTTGAAGTGTCCCTGGCCCCGGGCTGGTGTCGCGTCTTCATGCTGCTGTGGGTGTGGTGGCGGTCCGTGGGCTGCTGGGTGACGCTAGCACTCAGCTCCTTCCAGTGTGTCACGCTGAGGCGTCAGCACATGGCCTCCGGCCCCATGGCCCAGCAGCGCGAGAGGCGCAGGGTGTGGACAGCTCTTGGGCTGGTGTGGGGCCTCAACCTGGCCTTCTCCCTGCCGGCTCTAGTGTACACCACCCACGTCACAGGCAACGCCACGGTGGAGCTCATGGTGATTAGCTGCACCACCAGGCCTCTGCTGGGCTGTGTGTGGGTGTTCCCCACCGGCCGACAGGGCTCGGCGTTCGCCACCAGCTCGCTGGTGCTGAACGAAGTGGTGCCACTGGTGCTGATGATCTGCACCAACATGGCAACCCTGCAAGCCCTGGTCAAGCACATCCGCGTGGTCACAACAGGAGGGGAGTCTGGCGCCAGCCACGTGGACCTGGACAGACACGTGGCCAGCGAACGCAAGGCTGGGCATGTCATCGTGTCACTGCTGTCGCTCTTTGTGCTGTGTTGGGTGCTGCAGGTCGCTGCAGTGACCTACTACAATCACAATAGGGGAAACCACGCTCAGGGGCTGCTCACAGTGGCTCATTTCTCTGCCTCGCTGTTTGTAGGCTTCAGCCCTCTGGTGGTGGCTTTGGGACATAGCAAGCTAAGGAGACGAATCGCAGCTTTATTCCTAGGCTGGGTTAAAAGGATAACCTGTCACCACAAGGTCACTGATAAGGAGAGCAATGCCTCACCAGAGACTAGTCAAGAGGGCGAAAGAGCCTGACTCTGTTGTACATAAAGGACATTTTAATAAAACATGAGTACAAATCATTTAAATAATATTGTTTCTTGGAAATATGACATCATTGACTCATGTGACGTTATATAGAAAGTGTTGTCAAACTACTAAAAACAAGTATTAAGTACAAATATGAAATAACTTTATTAGATGCTCGACTAGTTTACTACCTCAGTATGTGAATTCATACTGACTTCCATTGTTTTGTAAAAATATTATTCTAATGTGTCTGCAAAGATGACCATTATCTTATCTTGTATAATATTTTTTAATGTTTTTTACATTTGAGTTAAAATATTAACATAATTTTCATTATATTCTGCAAATTAACATGTTCTTTAAAATACATATAGGGATGTTGATTAGCTTTGCAGAGACATGAGAAGTCCAGTACAGTATACATTAAGGTAAGGATGTTACAAATTCAAGGGTCAAAGTCTAAGACTACTTTTAGTGATTTCAATAGCAGCCTGTATATATATTTGTCTACTTCATGTCATGTTTATTGTCACTGATACTTTGTATTTGTGCAAATTTGTTTTTGTGTGATTATCAAATCTTTTATTTGTCCTTTTGATTTGTGTTACTGTTTTGTTGTGTGGTTTTCAGTTAATCCTATATGCACATTTTTATTAAACTAATATGTATCTACTTGTAAGCAACAGTGCTGCTTCACAATATTTTGGGCCATACACTCTTTGGTCCTAACAAATTAATATTCAAATTAATAATATCGGCTAAATTATGTTCTAGTGTCTTCTTCTATTGTAATAAGAGAAGTAAGGATATATATATATATATATATATATATATATATATATATATATATATATACACACACACACACACACACAGAGAGAGATAAATATAAATATTATTATTATTATAATTATTATAAAAAAAATATA
>JAODUK010000020.1:258574-297290 GCA_027564635.1 Typhlichthys eigenmanni
TTGTTGTCGCATGAAAAGATATGCTCACATATTTGCAAATATGTGAGGGGTGTACTCACTTTTGTGAGATACTGTATTTTCTTACCAATTGAAACATGTCCAACGGTGCGCCTTGACATAAATACATACTGAGCTATGCATGCAGTATATCAATCTGACCATGTTTTGAATGGCGTAGCATTGTGTACCATTACATTGTTACTTCTACACATGGTTGCCTTGCACGTTATGTTTGGCTCAGTTTAATAAGCAACACACTTGTATATGATGTTATAGGGGGTCTCTGCCTTGGGGTCCTTGGCCCGATTAAAAAAAAAAAAAAAAAAAGCTCCATAATTGCTAACTGCAGTTTATACATTCCTTTGACTGATGTAGTCTTTTGTAGCCTATAATAAATAACTATAAAATAATATAGCTCTAGGCTTCGACCACCTCTAGGTGCAGCGGGGGGCACGAGTCTTTGGGAATGTTATTTTGGGAGTCGCTGGCTGAAAGCTTTGGGAAAACGTGTTCAATAGCCCTGTCAGCGCTCTGTAACTCAACACCTATATTAACGTCTTGGTGTGTCTCAGGTGTTCCCTGGATGCATTTCTGTTACAACTGTGGTGCTGTGAAGCCCTTTGAGGCCAGAGCTGACGAGGGCTACACAGATCACCTTGACAGGTCAGGCGGTGTGACACAGTCCCCTGACACCTTCTGGTCGTGTGTGTGTGCGTGTGTGTGTGTGCAGGAGAAGTCTAGCGGCCGCACCGCTCACTACAAACTCACCTCCACCGTCATGCTGTGGCTGCAGACAACCAAGACCGGTTCCGGTACAATGAATCTGGGCGGCAGTCTCACAAGACAGGTAAAGTGTTTGTTTGCAGGTGTGTGTGTGGAATTGGCTGAAATGAATCATGGTGCTAGCCGATTCACAAGTTGACTCAACATTGACAGCATTCCATAGTAATCCCCCCTCCCTATCACTGTTTGTTTTTATTCTCTTTCACACAGATGGAAAAAGATGAATCTGTTGGAGAGTCTTCACCACACATTGCCAATATCGGCCGCCTTGTGGAAGTAAGTGGAATAACATGTACAATGTTTAAATTGATCTCTAAACTGGTGTTTTTATAATGATCCCAAAAGTCCAGAGGTGGATTCTCTTGATGGAAATGCTTGAGATTTAGCACAATAACTGGTTACATTGGTGGGGGAGGTACTGCACATTTTCTGTAGTAAGGTTGTAGTAGACAACATCAAAGTTAGTCATTTTGATGTTTTCTCATTGTTCCTTGATGGAGCTGATGTGTCAAACACGATCCCTCTCATTTCTCAGGACATGGAGAACAAGATTCGCTCCACACTGAATGAAATCTACTTTGGGAAGACTAAGGATATCGTCAATGGCCTAAGGTAAAAGCATATATTGATGACTGAATATTTTAGGCTGTTCTCTCTCTTTTATAGCATCACAAATGGAACTCCAAGCGGGAACTCCTCAGAACACATTACCAGTTTCTATTTCTGTATCTGTTCACCTGCATATCTTAGACCATTTCTTACCCATTGCATCCTTTAGTTTTCTCTATCTGCTATATTTTTCCTTTTTACATCTGCCTTCTCTTAGTAGCCTTGTTATCTTGGCTTAGCAGCTAGCTCCGATAGCTAATTCAGCTAGCTAACTCGCCATTCAAACATGGACCATTCCATTGCTAGTGTGTTCAGATGGGGTGTGTCTCATCAGAGCTAGCTGCTATTTTGTCCATCCCTCATCTCCTTCCCTTTTCTCCCTCCTTGCTCTGGTTCCTTTTTTCCATTTCCTACTGTCTTCAATGGTCCGTGTCATTTCCCATCCCTCTTGTGTTCCCCTTTTGTCCCCCTGTCCTCCTCTGTGCTCCAGATCTATTGACTCTTTGCCTGATAACCAAAAGTACAGACAGCTCCAGAAGGAGCTGTCGCAGGTCCTCACCCAGCGCCAGATCTTCATTGACTAGGGCCAGAGGTACAGCTGGCATGGTGCTCCCTCTGTGTGTGTTGTATGAAGTGTGATTGTATCCCAGCATGTACCTCAGTGTTTCTCATATTGTGTGTGTGTGTGTGTGTGTGTGCGTGTGTGTGCACGCACGCGCGCGTGCGTGCATATTATTGTTTATTTTTTGTGGAGTTTCTCTCATGAGCCCGTTGTAAGGGGAAGTCACTCTTCCCTGGTCCGTCATGTAATGTATGTTTCTGTACAGATTTATTTTGCTACATATCATAAACCTTTTGTTGACAATAACTATCATTACACCGTGTGTGTGTGTGTGTGTTACCTTAACCAGTCCTCAGTAGAGGATGCACGGGAGTGTCCACAGACTAACTGCTTTTCTCTAATCTGCTCTGTTTGCGGCAGGTTTCTCCGGAGGGAGTTAATTATTTGTTGTCGTTCGTCCGTGCTTAGTTCTCCACGCACACACTTCCAACTGTGTCTTTTCTCCCACAGGAGTGTTCAGTCTCTGGCGGACAAGTCAAAGCAGGAGGCTCTGAAGAGCGATCTGATGGTGGCGCTCAAACGCAAACAGCAAAGCTAGAGATGCTACTGTTCCGTTTTTGTTTCTGTGTCTGTCTGTCTGTCTGTCTGTCTCTGTCTCCCCCTAATATCTGCCACCTTTTCTGTGTTTCTTCTTTGTCTCTTCCACGTCTGTCAGCACTGTACTGTTTTTTATTTGTGGGAGAAAAAGGAGAAAATGCTTTGCTTTGTTTTTTTCTTCTTTTTGTTTTGAGGCAACCACCATGAAGCCGTTCACTCACGCTGCCCTCGGCCTTTCGCCACATCCCCCTCTCATATACTATGAATATAACGATGGTATTACGACGGTTGATGATATGTGTACACGCCATGTTTCTGATGATACTGATGCTCCAGTGGCTGTTCTGTGGCTCTGGAACGGGGGGTGGGGTGCGGAGGCGTCTACGTGTGACAGGTAGGGGTCGGCCTTACAGGGCTATAAAGTAGCCGCTATTTTCTTCACCTCTTTTCTCAAATGCATCCAGGCTGTCCACCCACTCAACCCTCCTGGATTTGAATCTCAGTTCAATTCCACCTGTCGACGTAGTTGTCTTTCTTCAGGGTGGCCTAATGAGAGAATGTGCCCAGGGTTTGTGTTTTGGATTATTAAGTCTATGGTTTACTTTTTGGTTTCACACGTGTGAGCCAACGAGAGCAGTCAGTGGAGATCTACTCACACATGAGGATGGACTGTTAAATTCACTGTGTATACCCATGCCGTTCTTCTTCTATCCCCCCTCCCGCACACACATCCCTTTACACTGTGTATAACATGACAATTCTCCCTCTGTTTCTGTAGCCAGCTCTCTTCTCACCTATGTCTTTGTTGGGGTTCACAGTTTGTCTTTGCGTCTTAACGGAAATGTTTGTCAGTTTAAGTTTATGGAGGGGATTATTTTTTTGTTTTTTTTTTGTTCTTATTTTGTAAAGCTTATGATTCATTATTGTATTAGAGCCTCCAGCAACAATAAAAACAATATTGGTTGTATGCTGAATTTCTCTGCTTGCATTGCTGTATGCCATTGATGTGTATTGTTTCTTCACAGTATAACATACATGGGGTAGACATAATTTAGTTAAATCTATAGCATTCCTGAAAGGGCATGAGATTTTAGATTTTTACATAATACGTTGGTACAATAATTTAGTTTACCCATAAAAGTGACCTACATAAAATGCCATTTGTATAGTAACAGGTATGAGTGGTTGTTACATTTTGGTACAAGGATGGTTGGGGGCTGTATGTTTAAAAAAAAAAATATAAAAAAAAAAGTTACCCTCAATAGTGAGTTTACTACACCAGAAATATAAATGTTTCTTTGAGACCACTCTGATGAATGTTTAAATGTATGACACTGGGTTTTAAGACTAGAGGAAAAATGCAACGCTGTAACTGTACTATCACAGCTAAACCTGTAGGTGTCAGGAGGCCCACATAGCTACAGTAGAGCAGAGGTCTTCAACAAGGCATCCGGGACCTAGGGGGTCTTCAGAGGTACTGTATGAGGTCCCCTGAATGATTTGATACCAAACTTTTTTTTACAAAAATGTACAAGTCAGAAAATATACATTAATGTAAATACATGTGCTTTAAATATAATACTGTCTTATTTTAATGGCTTAGTTAGTGTCTTACTTTTATACATGGCACTATAAACCACTCTACACATTATTGTTGGCCCACAAATACATATTTTATGCCAGATGTGATAGGCCAGGGGTCCCTGTACCCCCGTGTCCTATCAGCCTAGAAACATGCAAAAACGTTGAAGACTGCTGTAATAAAGTATAGACCGATGTTTTGTAGAGACCATATAGGCCAAAACAATATGTGCTGGGTTCAAATACATAGATTAAGCCTAGTCCAAGACTAAATGAAAAATTCAATGAAGAACTCAATTGAAATATTATCTCAGTTTAGGACTATAGGCGTGTAATATCTGAGCCCAAACCCAAAGTGTGTAGTGTGTTAAATGTATAAGTGGCTGAGACAAAATTGCAGTCATCTTAATGTATAATTCATTTAAAATCACACAGACCCTCTGCTACTAATATGTAAAATAGAAAAGTACAGTTTAGAAAAAGGTGTACCTATAGGCTATATAGACTACTTGTGAAACAGAATTTGGTTTACATAAGATATTGTGACAAATATACTGTCAATAACCGTGCTTACAGCTGAGTTGATGCTATAGTGTTCATACAGACAAAATAACATGTATTTGCCTTCATTTATAGAGGAAGATAGACAGCTTAATGTCTTGGTAGGATTTGTATATAGTCTACCTTAAAACATTAATCACATGATCGAATTTACATTTTCTGTAGCCTATTCACACTAAATAGTTACAATAGTTACAATGGTTACAATCGAAATTCAGTAGACCTACGAGAAAATAGTTTGTTTTAAATTATGATGCCTGTATGATTTGCAAGTTACACTTGGTAATATTTAAATTTAAACGGTCAATGGATGAAAGCAGGTGTTTTAAGTGTAACTTGTGCCCTCTTTGGCTAGGCTACAGTAGCCAACATTGATAGAGCAGCCTATAGACCTTATCCCCCTACCCCCCCACCGAACCTCTCCCGACAAACGCGCTCAACACCACCACAGCCACCACAGAAACAGGTTTATGATAATTAGGAGCCTCAAGACGCTGGGTAGTAGGAGCCATTTTTATCATTCACGCGAAGTCGACCGGACAGAGTAGACCGTGTTTGTGGTGTTTTGGTCAAAAGCGTTAGTAAGGTTTCCGTGGATTGTACCAAAATTCAATCGGATTACCTACGGAAGTGTGCTGAAAGAATGGATACGGCGCAACAAAGGGAAACACACCGGCGGAAAGTTTAAAGGATAGGCGGCAGAAAAGAACTACTCCGCAACCGGGTAGACACTTACAGGAAAGCGATGCACGTCCTAAAGTGGTATTTGCTCTTAATTCTGGGCTGGTTAAAACTATTTTCATTGACAAACTGTTATGTTGTTCACATCGGCGAGGATGCCGCTCTAAGGACGGCGATCGTAAGTGTGGAACAGAGCGCAGCGTGCACTTTGCAGATGGTAATCGCTCCGATCTTTACTGAGAGCTTCATTGACACTGATGCGGCAACCGGGCTCGTGTTTGTATCGGATAAAATACCTTGTCCCTCTATCCGTTCAAACCCGTTTACAATCTACACTGTAATGGACTGCACGGAGAACGAATCTGGTTACAAGCACCTCCTTACCAGTCAGTACGACGTTTATGTTCATGGTAAGAACTGTTCAAACAAACATAAAAGAAGATCTGAGTGGGACATGGAGGTTCTCACTTTATTTAATTCACCCAGTAATCCCATAGACTGCCGCGAGTCAGGCTCTCCCTTATTCCAAGTGTGGGAACTCATGCCTGGCGCCCCGACCAGCAGAGACATACACTGCAAAGTGACTGCAAGCTCTGCATTTTACTTTTCCAAGGGGGCATTGTTTGTTTCTGAGAAGCTGTGCTGGAGACACGATACGCTTTTGGAGTTAGATTTGCACTGTAACCAATTCGCGAGAAATGGACTGAAGTCAAGAATTAACCGCATCAACATCCACTGGCGTGTAGGTCAGGGTCTGTTTAGACAGGACCACTTAGGGAAGTTGTTACAGAAGGCAGCCCAGTCTTATTCAGGCATTGTCAGCAGAAAGAAAAGAAGCATCAATAGCAGTCCCCAATTCCAGCCTCCCATGTACCAAGTATCTGTGCCAGAAAATAAGCCAGCTGGAACCCCAGTTGTTTATTTGAAAGCTGTTGATTTTGATGAGGGGGAGGCTGGCAGACTGGAGTATTTCATAGAAGCTCTGTTTGACAGCCGCTCCAACAACCTCTTCATTGTGGACCCAGCCAGTGGAGAGGTTTCCACGGTGGAAGTGCTTGACCGAGAGACAAAGGACACTCACGTGTTCCGGGTGACCGCTGTCGACCACGGCACTCCCCGTCGCTCAGCCATGGCCACGCTGTCAATCACGGTCAGCGACACCAACGATCACGACCCCGTGTTTGAGCAGCAGGACTACAAGGAGAACGTCAGGGAGAATCTGGAGATAGGCTATGAGGTCTTGACTGTCAGGGCCACTGATGGGGACGCACCGGTCAACAGCAACATCCTGTACCACATCCTCAACAACAATGGCTCCAACAACGTATTCGAAATAGACTCGCGGTCCGGTGTAATCCGCACCAAGGGCTCCGTGGACAGAGAAGAAGTAGAGGCCTACATGCTGCTGGTGGAGGCCAACGACCAAGGTCGTGACCCTGGCCCCCGCAGCGCCACGGCAACCGTCCATATTGTGGTAGAGGACGACAACGATAATGCCCCACAGTTCAGTGAGAAGCGCTATGTGGTGCAGGTCCCGGAGGACATGACCCCCAACACCGAGATCCTCCAGGTTACCGCCACGGACCAGGACAGGGGAAGCAACGCGGTCGTCCACTTCAGCATCATGAGCGGCAACAGCAGGGGGCAGTTCTACGTCGACGCCCAGACGGGGAAGATGGACCTGGTAAGCCATCTGGACTACGAGGCCAATAAAGAATACACTCTCCGAATCCGAGCTCAGGACGGGGGTCGCCCGCCCCTCTCCAACATCAGCGGCCTGGTCTCGGTCCAAGTGCTGGACGTCAACGACAACGCCCCCATATTCGTCAGCACCCCGTTTCAGGCCACGGTGCTGGAGAACGTGCCCCTGGGCTACTCCATCATCCACATCCAGGCTGTGGACGCAGATTCCGGAGACAACTCCAGGTTGGAGTACCGCCTCACCGACACCACCCCCAACTTCCCCTTCAGTATCAACAACAGCACTGGGTGGATCATAGTGGCGGCTGAACTGGACCGGGAGAGCGTGGACTTTTACAACTTTGGCGTGGAGGCGCGCGACCATGGCCGCCCTGTGATGTCCTCATCGGCTAGCATCACCATGACCATTCTAGACGTCAACGACAACAATCCGGAGTTCACCCAGAAGGCCTACTACATGCGCCTCAACGAGGATGCAGCCGTGGGCACCAGCGTTGTGACTGTGTCTGCTGTCGACCAGGACATCAACAGCGTGGTGTCCTACCAGATATCCAGTGGAAACACCCGCAACCGATTTTCCATCACTAGTCAGAGCGGCGGGGGACTTATAACGCTCGCGCTGCCCCTAGACTACAAGCTGGAGCGCCAGTACGTCTTGGGTGTCACGGCAAACGACGGCACGCGGTTCGACACCGCCAAGGTGTACGTGAATGTCACGGATGCCAACACCCACCGGCCTGTGTTCCAGAGTTCCCACTACACGGTCAATATAAACGAGGACAGGCCTATGGGCACCACCGTGGTGGTGATAAGCGCAACGGATGAAGACACGGGTGAGAATGCACGGATTACGTACTTCATGGATGACAGCATCCCTCAGTTTGACATTGATGTGGACACCGGTGCCGTGACCACTCAGATGGAGCTGGACTACGAAGACCAGGTGTCCTACACGCTGGCCATCACAGCCCGGGACAATGGCATCCCTCAGAAGTCAGACACCACCTACCTTGAGATCCTAGTAAACGACGTCAACGACAACTCCCCCCGTTTCTTGAGGGACCACTACATGGGCTCGGTGATGGAGGATGTGCCGGTGTTCACCAGCGTTGTCCAGGTCTCCGCTACCGACCGAGACTCTGGGCTCAACGGTCGCGTGTTCTACACCTTCCAGGGCGGAGACGACGGCGATGGCGACTTTATTATCGAGTCCACTTCCGGAATCATCCGCACACTGCGTCGTCTAGACAGGGAAAATGTGCCTGTTTACATCTTACAGGCCTATGCCGTGGACAAAGGCATTCCTGCACTGAAAACGTCAGTGAACATCCAGGTGACAATACTGGACGTGAATGACAACCCTCCTGTGTTTGAGAAAGATGAGTTCGACATCATGGTGGAAGAGAACAGCCCCATAGGCATAGTAGTAGCCCACGTATCTGCCTCAGATCCAGATGAAGGGAGCAACGCGCAGATTATGTACCAGATAGTGGAGGGGAATATTCCGGAAATGTTCCAGCTCGATATTTTCTCTGGAGAACTTACGGCGTTGATCGACCTGGACTATGAGGCAACATCCGAGTATGTGATTGTGGTCCAGGCCACCTCTGCTCCGCTGGTGAGCCGGGCCACTGTGCACATCAAACTAGTCGACAAGAATGACAACGAGCCTGTCCTGAAGAACTTTCAGATCATCTTCAATAACTATGTTACTGAGAAGTCCAGCAGCTTCCCCACTGGAGTAATCGGCCGCATCCCGGCTCATGACCCAGACGTCTCAGATCAACTCCACTACAGCTTTGAGATGGGGAACGAGCTGAACCTTGTCATCCTCAACCAAAGTACAGGGGAGATTCAGCTAAGCCAGGATCTGGATAACAACAGACCTCTGAAAGCCTCGATGAGGATATCTGTGTCAGGTAAGCCCATTGATTTTCTAATTTAAAGGGCCTGTAAACCCAGACAGGTGTTCTGAGTTAATGTAGCTAATGATATCTTCTCCGTTTTGAAACCTTTTGAGGTCAGCACAATGCATACAGAAATCAACGATAAAGACGGTGTCAGTTGTCCCACCTTCGCAAGTGCGAACAAATCCACATGAACCAAAAACCTCTGGACCTAAAACACTTCCCAGAGCTAGAAGCTGCATTCATATATAGTCTTAGCGTGTCATAATACGATTGTTTATTGTGCAGTGGTGTACATTGTAGTTTATAGAAAGGGCAGTCTTGTTTACACAATCATGATTTAAATATGTGTGTGTTTCCTTTTAAATAACTGTTTATCTCAGCATCTGCTGCCAAGTTGTGTGTTCCTGTGGGAGCCACACTTCAGTGGCAGACTGAACAGTCACTGTAATTGCACATTGTACTCTCCACACACAGGATTTAAAGATTAAATTAAATTACGGTACAGTTGTGTAGCTTGTTCAAAGCATAATATGATGATTGCCTTCCTTTTATCAACCATGTATGTGTATTGTTATGGAGGATAATGCATCACACTACATAACAATACATCTACATGGTTGATAGCTATGAATGAATGCACGTTTGACTATAAATGATCGTCATGTAAAAAAGTACTTGCTTTAACTTAACAAATCAAAGTTTGTGTGGCTCCATTGTTTGCTGTTTATTTAATTGTGCTATGTGCTCTTTACGGGGTTAATTGAGTTAAAGTGTGAATACCTGTGGTGGTGTTCTTTTCCAAACCTGTGTATCTCCAAATGCATCTGGAGCACGCACCTCTAATTTTGCCAGTACAAATTACAGGGCGAGTTTTTATTTGTATCAAATGTGACTGAACTTGAATGGCACCCCTGGCAAACTGTGTATGTGGGAGTGGGCCATAGATAAGGCAGTTTCCCTCCTCTTTGACCTAGTCTCTTATTGAGAGAGAAATTAGATACTTATTAAGATGTCTGCCATCGTGACTGATTGCGGATACCTATTTAACAACACGAAAGAATAACGTTCGTCAAGTGGGAGCCTGAGGGGCTTCTTGAATTTGTTCAGATGATGATGTGCCAATGTTAATGGGTTGTAAACAAACCCTGGTATTATTGATTGCGTAAGTGCATTCCTAGTTTGCAACGTAAAACGTTGGTAAGGTTAGCTTGGGGTTGCCGTTAATATGGATTGGAACTCTGCTTTGTTTCATTCTCTATCTGGTCCCCCCTGAGCGTCCTTAAACCAGGAGGAGTCCCCGGTGACAGATGAGATAGCTGCTGCCAGTTCTGTAGGACAATGGGGAGCTGTCGATTCAGAGGGCAGGCCCAGCAGCTTTTGCTAGGCTCTGGTCGTGGTGGGCAACAGCTGCGACTCCACTACTCGCCAATTAAGAGGCCTTGCTTCTTCAGGGGTCCAGCACCTGCTGGGTTATGTGTCAGCACCCCCTGGAGATGGAGGGAAGGAAAGGCTGAAGGTGAAGGAGAAAGATGATGAAGGTGATAGTGTAGAGTAGACAGGCATGTATTGGAAAACACAGAGGTAAGGTAAAATGGAGGCAGCAGGATATAGCGGGGCTGCTGAGGAGGGGCAATTGGTAAAAGGATGAGCTGCTATGCTGCTGACCCCGTTTGGACATGATTCTTTCTTAAGGGACCTCCCACCACTTCCTATTATCTGGGCCTTTGTACTCTAGTTTAGAGGCCCCCTTGTGATGGACAATTTCTAATGGACTCTATTATGTATGTCCAGAGCAGTTGCTTACTTACCAATAGCACGATTAAGCTGTGGCTTTGAAGATGTTTGTGTGTTTGTAATTTAGTTATTTTGCTTTCCAAGTCATTAGCAATGTTAAGGTTCACTGTAGTAACCTGGGTAGTGTTCTAAACACAGCATGTCACTTAGCACATTTGTTCTGGGCAGATGGCACATAGAATTACCAGCTTTCATGTGTAATTCATATAGGTTGTAAAAAGTATTCTAATCTAGTTGTAAAGATACATGTAAATTATTAATAATTAACATTTTTGAACTGTTTAGTGAATGATTGTAGTTAGTCTTAACCTAGCTCTTAATATGAGGCTAAACATTAAGCATGCATTTTCAGGACCTAATTTCCTCTCCCTTATTGTACTTTGTCATTCATTGTCTAGGTTAAACATGAAATCAAACTTAATCTATGATAGTTAGGCTTCAGATTTACAGTAGAATGACATGTTTGTCTTTATTCTTGCGGGAGATGCCTGGTTATTGGCCTGTATTAGACATGCATTAGACATGCATTAGACATGTATTAGACACTGGTGAAGAGTCTGGTTTTCTCTCACTTAATTATCTGTGTACACAACACTACCATACAACTGCAACCCAGCTAATTATGGATTTGTGGGGCTCTCGCCTGTCTCCCAAGTAGAGGAGAGAAGGGACAGAAAAGGGTTATTTTGGGCATTCTTGTCACGCCGTAGGTGGCAAAGCTGCCTGTAGCCTATGAGGATTAGTATTGGTGCATCTGAATCCTATGATCTGTCATCCCGGTGTTGACATTGCAGGCCACTGATCTACTGTTCCCAGGCAAGCGTGGGCTTGCATTAATAGGTGTTTGCATTTCATGGGGAATGTCTTGTTTTGTTCTCCTTTTGTTCCTTATTGGAAATGCATTTGTCTTAGGAAGCAACGCTCTAATTCGGACATGCTGACGATTATAGGGCAATTTGCTTTACTAGATTACATATGACATTTTATTACAGATGACATTTTATTACAAGAGCCTTTTAGAGTTGTTTGCTCTGTTTTTCTATATGCTACCAGTATGTGAATGAGGTGATGCTTTGATTGTAGTCTGCTCTGCACCAGTATCACAACATTGTGTAGATTTACATCCTCTACAAATGAATTCAGGTTGTAAATGCTGTGGATAAACATAGATATATGATAAGAAATAGAAAACAACAGAATTATAAAAACCAATGGATGTAATTGAACCCACTTGATATAATATGGTACAGATTGAGCTTGTAAGACTATAGTGGTATGGTATACCATGTTTTACATTTATATAGGGCTAGCTCTTCCAAGCCAATATTCTACCGTCTTGAAAACAGCAGCCCTTAAATAATAACAGCTACATGCATTCAGCTCACATCACACTGCAGGTTTGATAGACAGGCTGAAATGACATGTTGGTCTGGAGCGATTCAGTCCTGATGGTAGCTTGTTCCTCATCTCTCCCGGGGAGGTGAGCATTCCTGTGGTGGCCGTGGATGCTCCCAGGATAAACTGCTTTTCTCACATCCCTGCTGAGCCCAACATGCTGACATGCAGCCTATAGCTCACTTTGCCCGTTTGTAGAATGTTCTGGACCGTTGAGGAAGACTACAATCAGCTAATGTATTGATGCTCCTCAATTTCTGTTTGGTAAAACCATCAGCTGCTAATACTGTATGTTGTTTGAAAGTGCAAGCCTCACCTGAAGCTAAGTTCAGTCTGTCTGTCTGTCTGTCTGTCTGTCTCACGCCCCCTGAAGGCATACACACCTTAATGCACAGGTGTGTTTCAAAGATACCATAAGCAGTAATTTTGGGGTTGAACTCTAGGGCTCCTTAGGCACTATAACTTTACAGAGACAATAAACCTATAAGAACAGTAATGGAATGTGCATTTGTATTAGAAGATGATTACAGAAGTTTTTGAATTTATTCACAAATAACATAAAATGTAAGAACCATTAGTCGCCCAGATCTGAACAACTTGTCATTCAACAGCGTTCAGTACAGTAGAGGCATCTGTTAAAGGTATAGTCAGCGATTGTAATCTAATTAACTTTTTGTCAAATGAATATCTGTTCACTCGTGAATATCTACTCATGGTCTGCTGGGTGCATGCTGGAAAAAATCTGGTTTCTACACAGCCCTGGCTTTGTAAATGGGAACATTAACAGTGCAGAGCAGACTACATTCAACATTATTATCCTAGCCTTTGCAATGTGCTTCCAATGAGAGGGGCGGAGCACCCTATGGCATTGAAGGGAGAGGTGTTTTTGTTTTGATGGAGTTCAAACATCAACAATCTTTCTCCAGAAAGGCCGACTATACCTTTAACAAAACTAGACTAGTGCTGTAACCACTTCAACTGTGAGCATCACTCTTGAAGTGTAACTGCACCCTAAAATGTGTTTTCTGAGCTGTAATCGAAGTAATAGGATCGATATGTAATGAGACACATCAATGCTGGTGTTAGTATTGACAAAATTCTTGTTTTTATAAAAATCAGCATTATGTGCTAAAACATAACTACACATCATATCCGTTCAAAATCACTCCAGGACCTGGCTGGTTTTCATCGGTACACTCGGTACGCTCATACGTCATCAAATGTTAACGTTAATGTTACTGGGGGTCCCCGTCTCAGCCCCTCCCCTCACTCAGCTCCTTGATGCATTTATCAACGTGGCAGTGGGAGGAGTCAGGCTCAGAGCTGGGGTGCAGGTACAGACCAAACATTGTGTCAACTAATGAAGTCAGTCATGTACTGGATAAATGTTTCAGCCGAGGTATATGCTTTTACATTTCTATTCTATTTCTAATTGCCCAAGTATTCTAGTAGTTTGTTATCTTTATTAACTTTAGCTTTATGTCAGTTTATCATCACTTTATTGGCAAATACTATTTTTTGACCGTGAGGCTACATGCAGGTTAGCACAGCAGTCTATATTCTGTTTTGTAAGCACCCCGTTTCATTCCACCCCCACAACCTATCATAGGATAATACTAGACATGAGTGGAATTTTAATGGAGACTGGCCCTCTGCTCTGTCACATCCACATAGCCAAGCTACAGTTGGCATAATTTCATTATGGCCTATTAAGACTTTAAGCCGTGTCTAGATGGAGTTCCTTAGTGTCATGTCTCCTCAGAGCTAAGCCGCCTGTAATATTAGCTCATGGATGATAGACTCACATTAGTCTGGGAAGCATGCCCTTCGACAGCTGCACTCATTACTTTCTCCCAGCCCGCATCTGTAATCATTTCTCTTGCATTAACTCTGACGGGTCTGTGTGATACAGTTCCCTTGGCGACCCCTTTTCCTTACACGCTGATAAACTCGCACATGTGGTGGTGAAATGGGCGTGGCTGTGTTTGCTGTCTGTGGTTGGCCAGAGTCCTCTGCCATAACGTGTACCTTCTCTTCCACCTCCATGACTATGATGGCTGCTGTTAGTCACACTTGGAATGTCCCCTTTAAAACATCACCTATCACCTTTGTCCTGTTTCTCTTGCCCGACTTTCTTTGCCTGTCAGGCCGGCCCCTGTTTTCCCCCCTATCTTCCTCTGTCTGTGGTTCTCACCCCTGCAACCTCCACGGTCCCCTCCCATCATTTGACTGTTGCCCTCCCCCCCTCCTGCTCTCTCTCCTGCTTGTGAAAGGAAGAATGCCTAAGAGAAAAGCTTTGTTCACCCCCCGGTTGTCATGGAGAGCCCAGCAATGCCTGAGAAATTCCTTGTGGGCGGGGACAAGGGCTGAGGTCTCTTTTGTGGCGCGAGGGAAGGGGAGAGGTGGCTCGTAAAGTTCTGAAGTGCAACTGCGCCCGTCGTCCCTGGTTCTCGTGAGGTATGGGGGGTTTCCTTCGCTCCCGGAGACCCTGTATGGCGCACTGCGCTGCAGTGACCTGGCCCGCTCGCTGTTTTGCTGTGCTTTCAACCTCTTTTATGAGACACATGCGTTAGATAAATCAGTCAAGCTGACACTTTAAATATCAGGTTTTCACAAAAAGGTGTTCTGTTTCTTGTGTGGCGGAAGTTTATACCCAAGTCTTATGTATGTAAGAAAACATTAAAAAAGGCCTTTCTTTATGTGCTACCTATAACACATGTGATATGATAGTGTTTTCAAAGGCCTTGTGATTTGTTTCCTTGGTTGCATAGCGAGATCGTGTTTCCCGCCATTGGCTTGTGTTTCAATATGAGAACATGCTTTTGTGGGTCTCGAAGCGCTTGTGTGTGCGCTTGCTTGTTTGGAAGGAAGGTCTTGATGGGGACCCGGAGGGGGTGGGGGGAGGGGGGTGACATCATCCCAGTGTTTGGGATTAGTGTTGGGGTGAGACCTCAGCACATATCTCAGTGTTGTCCCACATTGTCCCTGCGCCCCCCCCCCCAGACAATGGTGTGGATGCTGTCTGGGACTGCCTCTGTCTTTGTGTCCACTATCTTGTGTCTTACCAGGACTGTTGGTCACACACTGTACTGTCGGTCATGTGTTTAGCTGTCAGAGAACCACTCACTGGCCTACAATGACCGTAGTATGTGTTTGTTTCTCTACGGCAGGACAAAAAGATCATCACATACATTATGAGATTGTATTTATTTATCCACCACCCTATGATCTTTATCGCAATGTGCACAGTATGAAGGCTTCCATCTGATGTTTTGCTCATTTAGCATTCACACTAGACATTTTGCATTGACCTGGTTTCATGGTCATACTTGGTGCAAAATGTCATAAGTTGACTCCCGGGGCCCATACAGGGTCTAACCCAATTTCAGCAATGTGGCATTGAAGTTCATAGGCCTGGACAAATGAGGAACTATTGGATTTTATGTTGCTAAAAGTTTTTCTAGATTGTTTGTACATTAGAACTATCTTGTTGCTATTGTCCTTATAGCAGCAAACCAGCATTCATTGTCATTTCATTTGTTGACCTATTTTAACTGTTTCAATATGAGAAAGCATTCTGTTTTATTGAATGACACAATGGTTATTGTCATTCCTACCTGCACAGCAACCTATTTTCATCCAAATAACGGGTGGTGGTATGCCTGAAAAAGAGCCACATGCTTGGTCATGTCTTTGCATGCTAATGTCTCTTTACCATTGCGCTGACGGAACTTTCCCTTTGATATGCAAATGATTTGATTGGGCCTGTTCTGAACCCCGTTTAGCTCAGGAGAAGTGAAACATCTTTGGAATGTGAGGAAGTGGGTATGTATTCAGCTATATTGTCAAATACGTATATGGCCGTGCTCCCAAGATATTAATTATTCTATGGAGAAAAGGGAGACTAAGTGGGTTATGGTACTGAGTTAACAGAATTCCTCTGGATTAAATTGCTTTTTGTTTGTCATTCATCCATAAAGATCATGTTTCTTTGACCCCGATTTGCAGTTACATTGTTTGCAGCCTACATTATGAATTGATTTATTCTGGGTTTATTATTTTCGCAGATGCATTTGACTGATAGGTCATTTCCATTATCCATTTTTCTATGTAAATAAATGATTCTGTGTGTTTTGATGTATGGGAAACAAAGCACACCGATACAAGAGGACACCTACTAATTAAATATAGTATGTAACAGTCACACTGGTAACTAAATGACATCCGGTAATAACGCATCATTACACTCAGATGCCAACACTAACCTAGTTTGTCTAGCTATATGGATGACAAATACGTCCTTGGCCGAGTAAGAGATTAGCGAGTATTTGTTTCCTGTGATGTATGATTCATGTTCACTTGTGCCTAATCTCACCGTGCAGCTGTATTCAAACAGACCAGCCACATAATCCGCTCAACCTGTTGGGGGCCACAAGTATAACCATGAATAAAAGAGGCTATCTGCTTCTGTTCTCTGTGCATTGTTTAATGCCAAGGGGTCTCATGTATCAAGGTTGCGTACGCGCAAAACAGGGGCTAGAAACGTGCGTACGCCACTTTGCACGCAAAGTTTGTGATCTATAAAAAACAAACTTGACGGGAGAACGTGCGGCCCTCCACGAACTATTTCAACCATGCGTACGCACAAAAAGTAGATCAAATGGGGAAACTGCGACTCCAATGGCAGAAGGAAGAAATTTGAGAGATGTTTTGAAATTAATAACATTTTGAAAAGTAGATTGAAATATAACCCCTCACGTACAGCATGGACATCGCCAGACCTAAACTATGAATTTTAAATATAGGCTATTATTCGAAATGTCTAATTGCTAGACAGATGTATGAAGAGGCGCATGTACGGTGAGACAGCCAACAATGTGTAAAACAATAACATTTATTATTTTTTATACCAGAAATGGTATAAAATGGTATTATTGGTTTTGGCATGTTATGGAACACTAACTACTGAATTGATACATACAACAATTACGATTGGACACCCTTGCAGAACGTTCCACATCGAATGCATTGCTTTTATGCTGAATCTATGGAAAATAATACATCAGCACAGGTGTGCTTTTACTTTCGACTATATCTTTGTTACATATATACGTCTAGATGCCTTTTGTTGGTGTTGGATGGAAGAGAATGGTAGAAGTCATATTAGATCAGTGTCTCAAACTGTACAAAAAGTTTGTCTGTAATGAATTCCCCACTAACCACGAATCTTTAGTGATTGAGTAAAATAACATTTGTCTGGTTTCTGTTGGGTTTTGCCATCATTGCAGTCAATTAATATTTATTCAAGGAGTTTCAGGGACCATTTATAGGTAATTGTGGGCATTAATCGGGTGGGACTCGCTCATTCACGTACGCTAGATTTCAAGTAAGTTGTGATTTATAAAGGAAAACTGCCATGGGATTTGTGTGCGCACGGTTTGGATTTGGAATGTTTTTCTGCACACGCACTTTCTGTGTGTCGTTCGTATGCAACATTCTAGTGTGAATTCTACACACGCTGTTATAAATGAGACCCCAGATACTTAGGTAAACTACAGGTGTCCAGCTTTGTTTCACAATCATATCCTATATCCCATCATTGTGTTTTACTCTTGATGTTAGTTATTTGTCAATTTAAAAATGTTTACAAGCTTGAACACTTGTAAAATATAGATTTTTGTTGACTAGCCTAGTTCAATTACAGTGAAGAATGAGCAGTATTCAAGACAGAAGGCATGCAGTGCTTTCCGAGCCTCACTTCACTAGCGGGCTATCAGACTCCCTCTTGATGTATTGTGAAGTTGAACCACAGAGGGGTTTTCAATGCTTTTGTGGTAGCAAGATGCTGATGTGTTGTGAGATGGTGGATGGATGCCCGGCAGGGGTCAATAGAGCATTTAATAGTGTATGGGTGGGCATAATGCTTTGTCCGTTGCTTGTCCCCGTGGGGGGTCAGGCAGAGGCGAAGGGGTTAGGATGAAGTAGGATTTGAGAGGGGAGATGGGGAGATGGGGGGAGGGGGGGGGAGCGGTCTTTCTCCCCTCACAGCTCTTAACCTCCTCCCCTCATTACCCAGAATTCTCCATTCATACTGCAGCGCCACAAGTTTCATGTTTCCGCCCTGGTTTAACCACCCCAAGCATTTCCCAGTGCACTTTGTTTTTCAAGTACGTTTTCTCTTTGACCGCTAGCACTTGAAATGTTAACTTTGGCAGTAAATGAAACACCAGGAAGTGAATACATGGCTGGTTTTAATTGGCGACGTCACTGATGGTAGTAGCGCGTAGCAGACTTTCTTTACGCTCCCAGGGCATTAAGCCGTGCAGCCGCGAGCTTATTTAGCTAGCCATATTTTAAAACTGGAATCAACCCAAGTTCATGTCTGTGAAGCAGACGTTCTCATGGCTTTCATAGAACACTCAATGGAGCGCTGAAAGGCTGGCAATAGCGGATTAGGCTGGTTGTCCAGCAGGGTGTCTTCAGTTCTCCTACGTCCATTAGCCCATCGAATCCACTTCCAATAAACCTCCCCCCAATGGCTCAAGGGCAACAAAAGGCCACGCAGCAATGATCACCCTCCCAGAAGACTGAATTTACCCTTGAATTAGTTGTGTGGGACATCAGAGAGACCCTGTCCATTGTTCAGCTACTTTCACTGTCAAATCATAATGGCCAATGTGTATTTGCCTGCATGAACTTCTACGGTGACAAACTGCATTTTACTGGGATTACACAAAGTGCACCTGCATTCATAGAATAACATGGGACACAATTTATGACCGCTTAAATTAACTTGTCTTGGTCAAGTCTACTTGCACCTTCCTGTCAAGGCAATGGGATTGCTTTTCTCTGATTAGAGAGAGCATCATGCCTCTGAAATACGAATACATCAGCTAGATATTATCCAAAGAAGGATGCCTATATAGTTTTCCTCCTAATCCAAGGACATGCTAATGTGAAAGGTACAGGGCTGTGCTTGCGTGGCGGTCATGCTATGCTTGTTTGATTGGTGTGTAAATGGATGCGTGACTTCTTTGTGGACTTTGCCGTTTGTCTGCAGTGTGTCAACATGACACACAGACGAGAGAGATGTTCTGCAGTAGTTTCACAGGCTGGTATCCACCGCAAGCAGTCGATGCGAGATTTCACACGCCCGACACAGGCTTTGACTCATTTGCATATTGAACAGGGCACAAGTGTATTATGGTCTATTGAGGGGATGTGTTTGTGCGTGCGTGTGCTTCATTTAACTAAATATATAGATATTTTTTGCAATACGGATGCAGGTAACATTTAAATAAATATGAATTAACAGCTATCATGTACTTATAGCTTTGTTTGCAGCTTTTAGATTCAGATGTAACTCATTTATTTATACATATTTTCACTTTAATATTAATACATTTTACATTTTTAACTGGGTCTTTCGATTAAATAAAAAACATTTGCTCTGTGAATGTAATTAATGCAGACAAAAGTAAATGGTATTTCAGTCTGTGCATTACAAAACATCATTGCACAAACATGGAAAAAGGCCTGTTAGCATTTTTTATTTTCCATTTCAGTGTCATGCTAATGTTTTGCCACATCCATACCAAATGTCGAAACAAAGAAAAATTCCAAAATATTGGAATAGAAAAAATGTGAAACTCGCAGTAGTTTGCAGAGAAACTTTGCTACTCAGAATTGCAATGCATGTAAACTGCTAGACATGCAAGGCCTTTCCCCTCTGAAGTGATATTTAATGTATGACCTTACTGATCTTCAGAATAGGACCCTGCCTTTGCTGCTCTTTGATGTACTAAGCACTTTGTGCGTGCTGCACATACTGTAGTATACTGGCAGCATCTAACAACTAGGACAGGTCCTGCCCAACCTCATTACACACCTTCCAGATGTGGCTGTGAAATACACAGCTTGGCGTTTTCCCTGGTGAATCAATGATGAGTTATTATTCCCACACATTGTTTAGTTTGCATCGTATTGACTTATTCTTGTTGTCATATAACTATTTCTTCATAAGGTGTACAATGTACAGTGTGACCTATATGTATGCATTCTGTCTGTAAATGCATTTTCCATTGTATTTATTCACTTTAGTGCTGGAACAAGTTACTTAACTTTTAATTTTAAATATTTAAAGTCTTTAAATAAGTATTTCAATATGCATAGTCATAGCATGTGGGTGGGTGACGTGACATTAAAAAGGGTGTTCTTTAAAAATGCTTATATTGTTCCTTTGATAGGTTGTTATTATTACAGTATACTAGAGTTGTAGTCTACACATTTATATCTATTAGAAATTTGGACCCAAACATCAAAATTGTCATATGGTGTGACAGTCCGGACCATGTGTGTCCTCAAGGAAAACATTTATAATTGATAATTGTTTTGTTTAAGTTGTATAATTCTGTGTTTTCAGTAAACACAGAAAGTGTTGATGTTTATGCATATAGAAATACAGAGGTCTTTAAACTGAACTGGTTTGGGGCATGCCAGTGATCAAATGAGGAAGTCAGTTATCTTTGTGAAATACAAAACATTTACAGATAGACAGCAGAGTTATTTTGAGGCAACTATCTCACAAGGTATACACCTGGGAAACAATACGGAGGTCCGGACCTCGGGAACCTCAGTGCTGGGTACGGTCATGCTTGTATGTATTTCTATCCCTGCTGACAACCTGCTGTATGTTGTCAGCAGGGATCATTCAGTATGCCTCTGAGCAACACACACTATCAGTTCAAGGAAGAGAATTGTGTAGGCGGCCCTGCTGTGTGAGACATGAAGTGAAGATTGTTTCCTACTGCTTTGTGTTGTAGACACAGTCTTACTTAGAGGGCCGGTGTCTTCAAAAGAGAGCGCATATCACAAGTGTCATTTCTCAGTCAGTCCCTGTTGAAGAAGGTGGACAGGCCTGAGGGCTGAGCGGGAGGAAGCCCTGCCATTGCTGAAACCTTAGTCCCTGATTCTGTGTTCAGGGTACTGCGCCCTTATCTCATCCACGGTTACTTCGTTGGCATTTTGTGGGACTCCACTGGGAAATACGGTGGCAGGCAGCATTGTCGTCTAATTAGGGCCGAAGGATTTAAGAACGCCTGTGTTTCAATCTCTCCTCCATCTTACTGTCATGCTGAGATTATTTATCACTATGTATTGCAGTGATTATGATATACTGTAACTTGAATAGAATGTGGCATTCATAATTGACTCTGTGGCTGAATCAGGATTTATTTATAATTGTATTAATTAATAGATTATTACTAGAAAACAAAAGCAGTATATCTTTACTATTATCAAGCTTTTGGCAGTTTTTTGTTGGTTGTGGTGAAACTCGACTCGCTGTATGGACAATGCAGGATCCCATTTGCCATTATGGATTTCTAGGTTACACGCTGAGCCAAGCGGTAAAAGATTGACCAGTGTGTTGCCGTTACCTTTACTGCTGGAGAGAACCCCCTGACACCATTTTATTTCTTATTGTTACATTACTAACTGTACGTGATGATTTGAACGTGTATTCACTGTCTGGCTGCTCTCCGGAAGATGTTTTACCGATGTATGTAGCAACAGCTCTGCACACACACACAAACATGCACGCACACACACATCCACTGCTGTGTGCCGCCCTGGCGCTTCCACAAGCGCAGTGTGCGTTTAATCCTTTCCCTGGCGCCACCTCCACGCTGAGAGAATTCCTGGCGTGCTGTGTGCCATGAGGGGGGCATCACACTGTGCAGAAAGGGGCATCACACTCCAGAGCTGGCATCTGGTCCTGCTACCAACACTAAACCGTCCCTGTCTCGCTGCTTTTGGCTCGTCACGTCCCGCTCTCTGCTCATTGGTCACAGAATGACCCGTTTGAAGGGTTCTCTGCTTTCTATTGAGAGGAGATTTTCCCAGCGCTATATACGTCGCTGCCTGGGGCTCTGCCAAAGCCTACATCCACACATGTAACCCTGGACACAAGTAAGCCGATATCCGTCTGCCTTTATACATTACTCCACCTGACCTTTAGTAACCCCGACACTACACTGTTCTTCCAGCCATTGGCGTTTCAGAGTCTGTAATTGGATGTACTATGAGAACAGGAGTTGAAAGTTAATTGAAAATGGATTAGAAATAGTCTGCTTTGCTGTCACTTTAGAATGGTTATTGTTAATATTGTTGTTATTATGCCTGAGGTAAGCTCATAAATTGAGTGTAATAGTGTAAATATAACACTGCTCAATGGCAAAGCTATTCCAGTTTTTTTTTGTGCTGTAAAAACATTGAAGGGGCAATGATCAGTGTTTGGGTACCTTACTCTGATACACAATGTAGCATGTCTCTTCCACACCAAAATGCTGAGGGATTCACACTCATCTCTACTCCTCCTCCTTGGGCTGCTCTCACACTCAGGAGGTGAAATATCAGCAGTGAGCTGGAACATTTAGGGTTCGATAGTGTAGTCAAGGAATGTACCATAACAACAATATATATATATATATGAGTAAATTGGACCAGAATACAATGTTGAATCGTTGTAGAGAAACATTGTAGAGCCTCATCTGTTGACTCCTTGATATGCTTAAACCTATTAGTTGGTGACTGTGTGTACACAGGTGTGTGTGTGTTTGCATTAAGGTGTGAATACATGAATAGCCCTCCTTGCCTGCCTTTTAATGTAATTGTTTCTGTATGGGCTGTTCCGTGCTGGAAGGGCTTCACTAGGAGCAGGGGGATTAATGGTGTGTCAAACATGGTGTCTGTCTACACTCTCTTCCCGCCTTTGGCCCGGCTGGTTAAACCTGCCCAGTGCCAAACCAGCAACCAGCAACCTTGGCCGCTGGTGTTTGTGTGTGGGTTCTGTTGCTGTAGGGCTTGTGGGCTCTGATCCCTGGCTGCTATCCAGGACGCTGCAAACAAAGGCCCCTATTGATTAGTGAGGTGGGGTGGGAGAGACTTGTTTTTAAGATAGATCAGATTTGGTTAGGCTTGTTCCGTGTTTACTCTTCAGGCTATATGACTACAGGCCAGCAGTGATAGACAGCAAATAAACACTTTCCATAAGATGCCATTATAACACATTTCCTTTGTCAACAAAAAAAAGCAATCGGAATCTTTATGCTTTCACGTTTTTAATAGTTAGATTTGGAAAAAATAAATTATTTGCTTAGTGTATGGAACATTATTATAGAATTGAATAAATATGAAAACAGAACACCATAGACAATAAATCCTTTATACTTGAGTAAACCCCAAATACCCTGCCTGTTGTATAACTTGCAGTAAGACTTTCGCTAGAAAAAACCTGTATTGGACATGCATCAATGAATGCTTTTGCATGTTAGCAAAATACTTCTTCATTGTTACTGCATTATATGTCCAGAAAGAAAATTTTTCATTATAACGTCACTCTTAAGTAAGCAGTGAGGGTTTAGATGTTAGTGGTTTCCATGTTATCGCAAACTATAAATACTTTCTAATAAAAATAATAGCATAACAGCATCATTGTATCTCTTCCGGAAGAGAGGAAAGGAGTGTGAATTGTGAATACATGAGTGAAATTGTTGTTTAGAAACTTGGAATGTATTGGCGTTTTGTTTCATTCTTGGCACACATCTGATATTTCTCTTGCCACATAAGAATCAACCCAAAAAGCATCCTCTCGGGAGGGGCAAAACAGGCACGATATCAAACTCCTATAGAAAGTTTAAAAAACATGTATGTCTTTAAAATGGAAGCTGTTTCTGGGAAAGTAATTATTGCATCAGTGCATTACGTTAATTATCAACTAATTAAGTTAATGCACTGATGCAATGATTAGTTGAGCAAGCAAATTGTGAATGAATATAAATCATGCATACTATACAACCAGTGCTCCATAGATGAGATCTAACCAGTCAGAATCACTACCCTACCAACATTCACGCATGTGCACAGCAATGCAGATGCTGTAAATCATGCTGTTGATTCATGTCTGGAATGTACCATGGTCCAACCCAACTTGTATACAGCAGGACCTCAACAGCAGGTTAAGGGATATAGTGTACGTCTGACCAGAATGTTTTGACCAACCCAGTATTTGTCTGGTGAAGACCTTTGTGTTTACAGCCTTGCAATAACTGAAGCCTTAGACACTATGGACCAGATTACCTTATTGCTAAGCATGAACATGTCTGATGATGCTTAAATCATATATAATCATTCTGAATGTGCAATGTGACTGTGTACTAGTTATTAAAATGCATGTTCACCCCCCGTCACTTGGAAAACATTACAGCGCTGTTTGACAGACATTCCTTTGGGGGTTATAAGTAAGAAATATGAATAAATCATATATAATCATAAATGTTTTTTATTTCTGTTTGTGTTAATAGTACTTTATTATTTTCAGTTGTCCACAACCTGAATTCTGCGGCCTTGAGCAGGACTCCTGCCAATGACATTCCACATCTCAAATTTGCGTTTTCACACTGCATTTTTAGCTCAGGGCTATCCTTAGCCCGGGGTTTAGTCGATATTCAGGAGCACTAACCAGTCCATGCAAACTCAGGGCTAACCTAGTTCTGGAGCAGGGCCAGCTAGCCCTGGGATAAAGTTGGAGTTGGCCCACTTTGGAATGTTCCATGATCATGCCAGTGTGAATGCTTTCTTAGCCCGGGGCTAACACACCCTTAGCCTGGGGCTAAGAACATTCTAAACATATGTTTAGCCTTTGGTTAAGTCAAGTGCAGTGTGAAAAGCCTGAGAACTTCCTAATTAAATAAAGGTTAAATCAAAATAAGATGATAAATTATGCTACAATGTATGGACACTATAACATAATCCAGGAGTGTGCCTTTTAAAGCCCCTAAACAACAATTTTAAAGGAAAGATGGAATAATGGTGTTCTGGGCAGAGAATGGCAGAGAATGGCATCACACTCCCTCTGCCTGTGTGTGGTGTAATCTGAGCTCCGCTGTTTTCATAGCTGGGTTGGTGTGTGTGTGTGTGCGTCCTTGAAGCCTTTGTTTTGGTCAAGTGGCAACCATTCAATGCGGAATTACCAAAATCTCCAGTTCTTCGAATGGCCACTTGAAGCTGGCTCTAAAATCAAGTCAATCCCCATAGAACCCCTTGTCCACCTATACAGCAGAAATAAACATGCTTACAGCCTGGTACAAAAAAGAGGGTTTGTTCATTATTTCTCCAGTCTGTGGTTTCGGTTCCTTTAATGAGTCCAAATGAAGACAGTACCATTAACCTAGTTTTCTTGTCTCTCTCCAGACGGCGTCCATTCTGTGTCAGCCCAGTGTGTGCTACATGTCACCATCATCACCGACGAGATGCTGTCCAACAGCATCACGCTGCGGCTGGCCAACACGTCACAGGAGCACTTCCTGTCTCTGCTGCTGGTCCAGTTCCTGGACGGCGTGGCGCGCGTCCTGTCCGCCGCCCACCAGGACGTGGTGGTCTTCAACATCCAGGACGACACCGACGTCTCCGCCCGCATCCTCAACGTCAGCCTGTCGGTGGCGCTGCCCACGGCGGGCGAGGCTCCTGGCCGGGGCGCAACCAGGGTCGGAGGAGGAACAGGAGGAGCGGGGGTGGAGTTCTTTGGCTCGGAGGAGCTGCAGGAGAGGCTGTACCTGAACCGCAGCCTGCTGGCGCGGGTCTCCTCCCAGCAGGTGCTGCCCTTCGACGACAACATCTGCCTGCGCGAGCCCTGCGAGAACTACATGCGCTGCGTGTCGGTGCTCAAGTTCGACAGCCTGGCGCCGTTCGTGGCGTCCGACACCATCCTGTTCCGACCCATCCACCCCATCGCGGGGCTGCGCTGCCGCTGCCCCACCGGCTTCACCGGCGACTACTGCGAGACAGAGATCGACCTGTGCTACTCCAAGCCCTGCGGGGCCCACGGCACCTGCCGCAGCCGAGAGGGCGGCTACACCTGCGAGTGCTCTGATGACTACACAGGTAGGAACCTTCCGGTAACCTTGAAGCTGCTCTATGTAGGATGTGAGAGTTGCAATGAGAGCTATCTTTACAAAATAATAATGTGCGAGTTTTTGTAAATTGACAACCCAAAAACCCATGTGTCACATGAATGCGTTTCATGTGATTGATACACAAGGTCAATCAAGGAAAAGAAACCCTGATTGGTCAGAAATGGCATACATCTAATTGATCAGATATCAACAAGAGCAGATGTGCATTTCACTCACTGCTTAGCTAGCACAGAGCTAGCTGCAACACCATTAAGGCTAATAAAACCCTGAGTGTCAGGCTCCTTCCCTTACACCCGTTGAACAAAGAACAAAACTAGACAATATGAAACAATATAGTCTCTACCCAGCTGTATAGGACAGCCTTCCCAAATTATGTTATTTTCTGTCCTTTTCAGGAAGAATACCATGAGAATATGAATGTCTACATCTGTTCTGGTCAGTGCCAACCAGATCTTTATTGAGTGTGGCCATTTAATTACTGTCTAACATCATCTAAAGCAATGTCTCTTGGTCAGCTAACAAAGGAGCTCTGATGAGTTATTGATTTGATATTCTTCATTGCAGTAAGCAGTATCTGGCTTTATACACCTCCTTAGATAGATTAGAATGGTTTAAAGATGGAGTATATTTTAAAATATTTAAAACCTTTCCTTCTTCTAGCAGTCATATAAGTCCCTTAGTCGTTTAGGTATCATAGCAGAGGGACGACTTTAAGTTTGCTATAGTGGTGTTAGCAATAGAGGAAACGATAGCAGTTTAACTGTCCACTGAAGTAACACTGAAAGGAATAATGGATGGAAGTGATTAATTATAGACGGCTACAGATGGAGAGTGTCACTTGGCTTCAACATAGCCCCTGGTAAAAAATAATATTAAAAAGAACACCTTAGATAAAAATCTCAATACAGCAGTCTGTTTATAGAGAAGGGGAGTGGGTGTTGTTGAAATGTATTATAGCGCTAATATTGCCGAAGCTAATTTGATGTAATTTATTAGTCAATAACAGTGTAGTTTTTGTATAAAAATAGCTAAGAGAAAATGTAATTCACTCTATGCCAGACATTACACGCTCAAAGTTAAAGACCATCTACTCTATTTTTTCTTAAGGAGAAAAAGAGGATTAGATGCACAAGGGAATTTAAATATGCAAATGTATGAATACTGGGGTTCCTGCCCTCTTTGTTGTTGAGGTTATATAGGTCAAACTTTTGAGTTTTAAAATGAAATGTTATTTTTATATGTTCCTTCTTTTTCTTGTTCCTGTCTATTAGTCTGAGAATAATTAATACTATTAGGCACCTGCTGTTTGGGAGAAGTAGAACATTTTTGCACATATAGCTCCTAGGTGTTTAACAAGCATTAATCCACAAATGATCTAGCTTGACAGTTGATGACATTCAACTAACTCCCTGAAGCACTGAACAATTTATGAAGTGTTTCCTTTTCTGAATGAGAAAATCCACATTTCAAAAGTGTTCAATTAACGTCAAGAACGACCAACTTCAATTTCTATTTGCCTAAATCTTTTCTATGTAGTGTTTGGAAATTCTCAAAGGGATCTTCCCCGCAGTGTCATGTAAAATATTATACTGATCATTTTAATTTGAGCTGTGCTAAATTATGTGCCCATTATACCATGTCTCTTAAATATTTAGGCCTGCGTTTATAAAGACTGTACTGTGTGTGGGCGAAGCTACTCAGAGGGCAAACTCTGTTGAGTGACACTAGCAGTGTATATATTATATCTAGTTGGGGGTGGTAGCATTGAACTGAGAGATGTTTGACTGGGTGAAGTAGGCTATATTTGACATTAGTTATATATTTTTCTGACAACCTCTACCAGTCATTGTTAACATTAGGCAAACTTATAGACCAAGATGTCTGTACAGTCAGTGTTCTAGGCTTATCGCATTAGCACACCTTATAATACACACACACATGTGTGCACACATGCATTGAAGCAATTTTAAAAGGACCCGCATGATGGGGTTTCCTCTGTAATGTTCGTGAGTGCGTGTTGAATTCACCAATCTCTGCTCTGTGAGCTTCAGTGCGTTAGCATTCAATTGCTTTGTGCACTTGTGTGTTATGGCCCACGTATTTGTGTTTCAGAGCCGGGTGTGTGTATATATAAGTGCTAATATGCTCAGTCTATGTGGGTGGCTAAAGTAAGTGCTGAATAGCTGTGATGGCGTGTGCAGTATAGGAATGGATGGACAGTCTGTTATGTTGTGCGCGTGGGGTGGAAGCGTTGGCCCGTAGGCGTTGCCAGATGGTGAGTGGATAGAAAGTGAGAAGATAGAACTGTCAGCCATGCTTCAAATGGACAGAATTAATGGTAAAGCTAGTCTTTAGATAATATAACCTTACATTAACCTACTGTAATTCTTAAAGATGTGTTTCTTAAAACAGTCAGCGTGAAAATGTTATATAAAAACGTCACTGTCCACTATGTCATTAGTTCTATCTGTGCCTGTGGTTATATTTAGAGTTGGTTATATTTACTCAACCGCCACTTTGTTGTTGTTTTTGCAATAATCTTATCAACAACCAGGAAAATGTTTCGTTGTTTTTTCTCTATTTCAACCTTCATTTGAATAATTCCTAACACCAGGTTGGATTTATCAATTGCAGCATGGTCACTTTGTTTTTTGGCATCATACAAAGTTATAAAGTTAAAGATTATAGTATTATTAATATTTGCCCAGCCAATCTGCATTTTTACAGGATGATTGCTGTGGGGGTTTATGTGCATTTGCAAAGCTGTGTTTACCAGAGAGTTTGCCTACACTTGCACCTGGGGTATATTCCATCAAAAAGGAAAATAGGTTTATTTTGATTAGTCTCACTAATGTAAGTGAGACTTTCATTCCATAACTGTGGTTAAGAGAAATCCCTGCTTAGTAACCAAGGTAACTCATGCCTCTGAACTAGCCTGCTCCCCATGGGCGTAGATTTCATTTGAACTTTGGGAAGGACTCAAATAAAACAAGGTCCTCCCCAAGAATATTTTGAGAATCAAACATTTTTTTAATTTTTTTTTTCTGCATTCTGGTGAATTCTTAGGGAACAATTTGTGCATTTTCTGCCTCAATGTAGGGTTGAAATGTCTATTTATTTAAAGGCACATTAAAATGATTAAAATTAAAAAACATTAAATACAGGAACCCTGGCACAATTAAAAATGTATGGAATATAATGCAGTAAGGGTTATCAAACATATGTAATGCTTTAGGCATGGGCCTCAACACACATAGGCATGATTTAGCCTACTCTTCTGTCATATTATCTTTGGGGGAAGTACATGATATATAAAAACATTTTTATGTATTTATGTATTCATAGCTCATGTTCAAAATGTTCTGCATATTCAACACATCTGTGTATTGGGATGATGTACTGTAGGCTTAACTGACTTAAAACAATATTGGTATACTAGACATTTTAGGCATAACCTATAAAACTACTACTGGAGAACGAGGCTTTCTTAAAGTCAAAATCACGGAACTGTAGACTTGGTCTATAGCACTCCGTCAGCATCTAACGCCCCACCCCACTCTACACTAGCATATCTGGCAGAGCTTGTAGCAGCTAAAGGTTGCAGTAGTGTGTCAGTGCCATATGCCGGCATAAAGCCGCATGGATGGGGTGTACAATGTGCACATTAAAATATCCAACATAGGACATAACAGTGAACCACTAGTGTAATAGGCCAGTTCTAGGTTACAGCTACACTGTCAAGCCTTTCAATGAGTGGTTAATATGCATAATGTGCTACTACTCCGATATCGTCGGCCGGCCCCAGTGCGTCTATCATGTTTTAATCAAATACACTTGTTCAAAAATATTGAGCGGGACATGTCCCCTGCTCACCCCCCCAAACCTACGTCTATGCTGCTCCCTATCAGGCAAACGGTCAAGCTTAACTTTGTTGTGAAACAGAATGGCCAGCAGGCAGAAACAGGATCCCAAAAGACCATTCCTTGTCTTTTGGCGCTAGCATCACTTTTATTGTTCATGTCAGAAAACACAATTTTAGACTTTTAGTTTGAGAGCTATTTAGAGTGTTTTTCTGATATTTTAAAGAACTACGACACTGAGAAGATTGAAGTAGGCATCAATTGCAGTTAAAATCAAATTTGATTAAACAAGAAATATAGCCTATATTTAAAATGCTTTAAGCTATTCAACAGTTTCAAAATCTAAAGTATTGCAGCAAGCAATAATGTGTGCATAATGTGTAGGAAAAACCATGTGAGAATATGGCGAGGGTATAATTGTGTAATGGTGCTGAAACACAATTATTGTAAGAAAAATTAAATAGTTATTGTACCCCAACACACTGGAACCAACACTACCAACATTAAAGTGGAACTCAAATGAAACACACATCACTACACTGAACACAAAGGCACACTGGGAAAGGGGGCAGAGTTTAGCGCGGTCTCTTTGCCTTATTTATCAAAACTGTGGTGCATTTTCTATCACCACACTATTGCTAATATACTGCAGATCCATAAGCAATCCCTGCTTGGTCGGTGAATAGACCACTGCTCTCATTTTGTCTTTTTTTGACATATTGCCTGTGATCAATCAATGTTCGACAATCATCTAATCAGGGCTTTTGAACTACCTTGCGCATGCTCATACAGTAATACTCGCTGGTCTGAGCCTGGCTTGAATAAGCATCAAGTTTTTGAACATCAAATACATTGGTGGAACACATTAAGTCTTAACGGTAAGATCACGTTTATTCAAGCTAGGCTATTTTAGTTTAGCCTGGATATTTTGAGCTTGCTTCTTGGAATACACGCTAGGTCTGTTCAACATCTGTTCAGGTCTGTTAGCTTTAGCCATTGTTGTTGTTGTTGAAGTGCTTGTCAGGGAGGCTTGATGTGGGAATCTTCCCTGTTATGGCTCTAGTGTGGATAAGTGGATCCCAGTCCCAGGTTATGATGAGCTGTGTGCCATGGCTTGTCCTCAGGGGTCTTCCCACTTTGTTTCACTTAGGAGGGGTGGGGGTGCACTGTAACCTGTAACCTAGCAGCCCAGAAATTCATGTCCCCCATGAGGCTCACATGCTCTTCTTCAGAAAGTTTGAACAAACGGGTAGCTTGCAGTCTCGCAAAGACAGAAGCCATTTGGAAGGCATTTATTATTTTATCTTAAAAATTTTATCTTAAAAGATAAAATCAATCCAAAGCATCCAAAGCAATTCTTCTTTTTATGACTATTAAATGTTTTGGTTTGCATCTCATTAAAACAATGTGCTCCCTAGTAAAGTGACAGTTGTAGAGATTTGCAAGGTTATGTGTGATTTTTGGGAAAGTGAAAGCTTGGCTTCATTAAAGCGCATTTGTAATGAGCAAAATGTGTTGTCTCTCGTCTCTTTGGGAATAGTTTCGCTACCTTACGTACACAAAAGTCACATAATGATTTCAGTGGCTTGATTTTGTACCTTTTTTCCCTCTAGAGGCTATTGGTAAGTAACTGAAAGCATTTCCACTAATTTAATTGTGGAAAACATGAATTGCTTAATGATGAGCTTACACCACTCCCCATTACACAGTGAATGTCAGTCTAAAGGTGGAGTCAGGGATTCAGTAGAAATGGTGTGTATTTTTGAACTAAAGAAAAACACCTCTGCCGTCAATGCCATATAGGGTGCACTATTAGAAGCTTTCTAGGCTGTTGTTGTGTGGTGCAGTCTTATTCAAATTACACAGACATCGCTGTGTAGGAACACCAGATTATATTTCCAACATGCACACAGAACGAGGCGCTAGCACACCGCAAAAAGATATTTGACCAATTTGACAAAAAGTGTATTTGAATACATTCGCTGACTTGTCATATAGAGGCAATGCCAGCAGTGACAACTTTCAACTCACCAGGACCATAATCACATGGACAAACATCGGTGAGATGTGACGACTCACAGCAACAAGAGACACGTAGCCACTGCCAGTCAAATAGGCAAGGTAAAAACAGACCAGAGGTTGGTTTTATGCAAATACTGAGTGATGTGACACGACAGCTACAATGGGAATGAAGGCAACGTAGCACCTGTTGCTGATTTAGATGACCAAACCAATAAGTGACAACAAGCCAGGCACGTTCATAAGCGTTTTGTTGACTGTGTGAAGTCAGGGTTTAAAAAACAGCTATTATAATGTTAAGAACTTTGCTGGTATATAGGCTTTTATAAATGATTGTGAGGATATGTTAATAGGTAATATTTTACAATATACTGCCTGGCCAAAAATAGTCTCCATTTGGATTGTATGCAGAGTTATGATCTGGGGTTGTTTCAGTTGGTAGGTTCTAGGCTCACCAGGTCATCATTCAGTACATTACTGTTAATGGAGTTAGTCTTCTCTGATGGCACAGGAATATTCCAGAACGACAATGCTAGGATTCATCTGGCTCACATTGTGAAAGAGTGGTTCAGGAAACATGAGGAATCATTTTCCCATGCGTCTGAAGGAAGTCTCTGGGATGTGCTGGAAAACATGTTTTGGAGTGGTTTGACTCTCCTGTTGTCAATACAAGATGCTGGGCAAAAATGAAAGAGATTGCACGCTGTCATCAAAGCTAAAGGCGGTCGAATATTAGAGTGCAACTTTGCTTTTTGCCAGGCAGTGTACTGTACATGTTAGACCTGCTGTGTTATTCAAACAGAATGTTGTTTGCTTACATTAACTGGTGTGTGATCTATTCAGCTGTTGACAAAAAATTTCATCGCTTTGGATACAAATGTCTGCCTAATGCTGTAAATCTAAATCATACATACTACAGCTACTTTTAACAGGCTTGAAAAATGACCTGTACATACCAAACAACCTTTACAACTGGATTCCTAACAGACATATAATGTCCAATGTAGAAGCATGTTCCCCAGTCTATAAAATGTCTCAAGGCCCTGGCACACTAAGCTAACCTTATAAGGCCTAGCACTTCACGACAGCATTAAACAGAGCATAGGTGACTGAACTTGGAGGGGCTTTTAGTGGGGCAGGGGAAACGCTTGCTTTAAATAATTGATCTGGGGTTTGTTTGGCGTTGGGTGTATGGAACAGCAAGCTCCACCCCTCCGTGCTCTTCTGCTTGCCTAGCAACCCAGTGCTGCTTTGCTGCACCTGTGGCAGGAGGAATTCCCACAGGACTCAAAACACAAGAAAACACAGGCATTGTCGTCTCCCAGTTTCCACTGAAGACAGCAAAGCTTTACTCAGGGGTCAACAGAAATAACAGACACTTGCTATGTCAGTAATGAAGCTGGAATCAGTTAGCGTGTTTTACAATGTTGCATGTTAACACAGGGCGCTAAAACTGAAACTTGTGTGAGTAATGTGTGGCCAGCATGATGACTTTACATCGCTCCTGTCTCCTATATAGCTCAACCGACTGTCAGTAGTAATGAATGTACAGCCAAACAAAAGCCACTCTCATGAATCAACATTAGTTGTCAAGTAAACAGAGTGGCTGTGTAGAGATGTGTGTGCCAGGCTATACAGTAGCACTGTGCACAGCGGAAATGTTCCACGGTCCTCACTGAGTGGCTTTGACACACATTTCAGAACGCACGCGGAAGCGTACAGGCTCTCCATAGCAACCGCTGCTGTTGCTGCCTTCCACGATAGCGGAGACAAATGGCACATGTGAACTAGGCTACAGGGACGTGTTTGGTCGAGGTTTCTTCACGGTGACACAGTTTTCTCACCCCCTCCCGAAATAAATGATATGATGTCCTCCGACTACATTAACATTCTTCCTTGCTTGCTTCTCATCTTTTCTTTTTAATCCCATCCCCCTCCTCTCTCATGACAAGAGGCGGTGGAAGTGAGCAGAGAGATGATGCATATCTGCCCTACATTACTTTACAGAAGAGGGTAGTGGAAGACTCTAGACTGGAAGCAGCCTCATAAACACGGCCTTAAAACACAAAGGAGATTCAGATAAAGCCTTGGCTCTGTAGCTATACAGCATGCTACCTCAGAATAAGTCGGGTTTGGTTTTTGTAAAAAATGATATATTATTTGCCGGCCAAAACCACAACAGTAACTTCTACTCTTTCTCAAAAACTCCGGGTTGCAGAATGAAATTGCTTTAGTTAAAACAAAAAGTAGATCTTCCATCACAGAGATGGCTATCATCTTTGTAGACGCACTAGGCGTGCCTTATAGAAAAACAATGGAAGACGGCAGCAGATGAATACTGTGAGGGCCGGTCCAGCGAGCTTGATATTGACGTTGAGCTACACTCACTAGCACCATAACACCATGTCATGTAAACCACCAGGATTGAATTGAAACGCAGAAGACTGGTCTGAATGAATGGGAGACTACAGTACAGCCACATAGGATACAGCCAGCGCAAAGCTATTTGTCACACATGCACATACATCGTATTAATCTTCATTGCTCTTGTCCCCTCTTTCCCCACACACACCCATGTTATCTCTCCTTCACCAGGAGACCGATGTGAGCTGTCTTTGCGCTCGGGCCGCTGTGCGCCCGGCGTGTGCAAGAACGGGGGCGCGTGCGTGAACCTGCTGGTGGGCGGCTTCAAGTGCGAGTGTCCCTCGGGCGGCTACGAGAAGCCCTACTGCCAGATGATGACGCGCAACTTCCCCGCGCAGTCCTTCGTGACCTTCAAGGGCTTACGCCAGCGCTTCCACTTCACCCTCTCCCTGGCGTAAGTAGCGCGGACAATGTTAGCATGCATCCACGCTCACTCACACACACTTATACTGCAGGACAATGTTAGCATGCATCCACGCTCACTCACACACACTTAGGCTGCATCTGAATACTCAGCATAGACTACCTTTGGTGAAGTACCTACTGCCCAAACGTTAGTTTAGTATGTTCTATGAGTAAGCGAGCGAGTAGTAGGGACGCAATTCGGATATACTCAACTACCATCTCACCTGTCCTTTGACCCGGATGTTTGCTGCGAAAACTCACCTCAATAACGACATATTAAAAAAAAAATCTTTATATCTGCTCATATTAAATTGTCTTTACTTTGAAGTGATAGTATGATTATGATACTTACATTTGTACATCGCCGCACCTTCGCTGCTTGCTCCCGTCATGTTATATTTTATTTACCGCTATTTCTCTTCTTCGATTTCTTTTCTGGATAGTGCCCAACTGAATTATGGGATAGCGTAGTGTGGAACGTTTGTACACTACTGAGGTAGTACGCCACTCGACTACTACCAACTGCTTACTGAGTATTCGGACATACTACTAATTGTGACGGACTGCTTTTTGCCTACTATATAGTAGACAAGTACGGGTATTCGGATGCAGCCTTATACTGCCGGACCCCAGGAACAGGTCTCTAATGATCCACCCCCGACATCTCACTCACACGCGCACACGCGCACACACGCATACACACATTGATTAAAGCTTTGTCCATGCCAGCACACGGAACTGTAATGATATTCCATAACAATAAAGCACGAAGCCCTATCTGTGTTGAAGATACGGTGTACCCCCATTGAAACGCATTAGAGCCACACGCGCCACAATGCGACAGTATATTGTCACTGTTCCGCATGTGAGCTGTTGTCCCAGGTGTGTGAGGGCCTGGTGTTCTAGGAGAGGAGTCTTGCATTATGGGGGACATTAATCCTCACACCCAAGATTAGTCAATGCCACTGGTCACTTTCAGCTGTGAGTCGGAGCTTGGCTTGCATGTTCATACTGTCTTCCTGAGACCTGGAGGTGCTGACGTGTGTGTGTGTGTGTGTAGGTGTGCGTAATATTCCATGTTAACCAGTAAGCTACAGCATCTCGGCTCCTGACGTAACGTCCTGAAATCCCCACACACACAGACACCCACTGTTGGGTTTGAAAATGAGAAAGAAATGTGTCCCTGGTCTTGTGTGACATGCCTTTTGTAGAAGTGTGTACTGGAGGGGGAAGGGGCTTTGAAAGAAGCTGTGAATACAGAACACATGCGAACACAGCGGGGACCCTCCATCCCCCCTCCAGTGTTGATGCCAGTCTGCCTGGAGCTTAAGGAAATTCCGCATTGGATGAAATGCAAACGGCAATAAAAGCACTCCATTCTGTTTGATACCCATCACAGCGAAGGCTTCACCTCTAGTAGGGAATGTGTCCAGCCATTCTACTCCGCTCATTGTTCTAGCTGTCATCTTAGACGAGCTTGGCAGTAGTTGACGCTAATAATGGGTGGTGGTGAAAATGATCCGCTTTTGTGAGTTATACAGATGCTGTTAGGGGCTATAGGCTCAGATGTCTTTTGATGCAGAACAGCTCAGACCAGTTTGTTTTCATTGAGGGGTCGTGGAGAGTGAAGGAGTTGGTTTGTAAAGGTCTAAACGCTTGAGGCATGTTGGCTCAACTAGTTGCATTGTTACCACAACCGGCAGCATTCAGGCTTCTGCCCAAATTAAAAAGCTCCCTTAATGAGAATGTAGGACTTGTTTACTTGTGTTTCATAGACACTCTGCTCTTAACCGCTCTCATTCTGTCACCGCTGTGGCCTTGGAGGGTCGCCATTCAAGCTGAGATTTGATGAGTTATTTAGAACCGCTATCAAATTAGAAATGCCAATGGGGCAATGTTTAAGCAGTGTTATTTGTCACGCTAATTTTTCTTTAACATTTAAAAACTTTCTAAACATAAATATGTCCGTTTTATATTTTATGTACTATTTTTGTGGTATTTTACTGTTTTATTAATTTATTAATTTATTTAATAAAAGTTTATAACTTCTCTACTGTATATGAGGAGTGGATGTGAAAGTCGGTCAGGGCTTGACATATTTTCCCCACCACTCATCTACACTACTCATCTCTCTGTGTTATGTCGCGTGCCAAGACTCCGTTAGACAAGGGTGGACTGGTTTGTTATTTTTACTGATGGTTCCTAACATGACAATGGAGTGAGCGTTTAGTTCCGGCTGATTACTCTCATAGTTCAGAGGGCTCCGGGGGCAATGCAGAGAAGCCTTTTTAAAATGATATATCTAAGACTCCCACAAAGCCGTAGTTGACACACAGTCATTCATCATACATCCTGGATTTTCTTTTGCATTCACTCTATGCTATTATTTAGCTGTCATTTGTCGTTGACATATGGGTCTTTCTCGTCTCTGCTCCCTTGTCATGATTTCTCAAATAATTTCTCCCATGAAGCAGGTCAGCAGCACTCAGTGTCACAGACCCCCTAAAGCCACAGAGAAAGCTTTGCAACGAACTATAGATCCTAGATGTTGTTTTCTTTTTAGTTTGAACCCCTGTGAATCGCTGCCTCTTTTGTAGATACAGGCCATTTTCATGCAGCTAGCCTTCTGATGGGGGTATGCAGGTTCCAACTCTGGTCTCCCAGCAGAGATCTTCTCTGGTCTATAACTGCAATTATGCAGCAATAGAACAGTGTTTATACTGGACCAGTTTAATTGTAATGTAATTATAATGTAGCGGATACGTATTTCATTAAGGCAAGCAAACTCCATGGTTCTCCTGCCCTTCTTAAACAGATTTACAAAAGAGACACAGTATTGGTCTCTTTCTATAGCAGATAGATTTGGGTAAACACCATTCCTAATCCAGGATGTCCCATACCAAGTAAAGTAAAACAGGACTCACAGCAGGCCGTGTGTTATTTGGTGTTCCATATAAGTGTATATGTGTTCTAGTCCACATCCTCGGCTCCCAGGTGCAGGGATAGAGTTGGCAGCCTGCTGCCACTGTCACAGTGGGGTCGGGGTGTTCTCAGGTAGACTCTGTGGTGCTACTCATTGATATAAGTGTGTGTGTTGCAGGAGTAGGCTGCCATTAAGATTGGCTGCTCTGCCAGCCAAGATGTTATTTGCAGCCTTTGCTTGTGATTAACCCTGATTACTGTGCAGTGGTTTGTGTAACATCTCAGCATTGTTCAGTGTTGACCTGTTCACTGGAACACTTCGTGCATTGCTGTACTACAGCTGGAATTTGGTATTGAAGTCTCAGCGGGAGAGAAAATTATTGTATTACGTATGTATTGTATGTGTGTGATGTAAGCGCGTGCTGTGATCAATCAGCTGTTCAAATGTCATAGAGAGTAGTTGATGTGTGAATCTCCTGCTGGGAGCTATTCCATTCATATAACAATGCTCGTTTTTACTGCTCAATAACAAGGCACCTTTCTGAAACGTATTTGGAAAACTAACATTGCCCAGTATTTTGTTCCACTTATAAATATGGTGAAGATCTGCCAGATGCCACAGCATTGTTAGATAGAGCGTATTTGATCAGTGAGTGCATTTAACAGAGGGGGTCTTCCTTCTTCCAGATTTGCCACAAAGGAGCCAAATGGTTTGTTACTCTACAACGGACGCTTCAACGAAAAGCATGACTTCATCGCCATGGAAATCATCAACGAGCAGATCCAGCTGACCTTCTCAGCAGGTATAAGAGCCATGTGTTTAACATGGTCAAATAAAGCATCTTTTCTCAGGGACGGTTTGTTCATTAGGGCGATTGGGCGACGCACTGCCAAAGGGAGAAAGAGAGAGGAGGGAATTTTCCAATTTACCAGTGTGCG
>JAODUK010000020.1:297390-328626 GCA_027564635.1 Typhlichthys eigenmanni
CAGACAACACAGCCCTCAGGTTCATAGGGGCACCCAAACCTCTCCACCACGATAAGGTGATGGTTCCCGGAGAGGAGTTGTTCTTGTGACTTTTTTTAATGCATTTATTTATAAGTTATGTTTGCTTTCATCATAACATTTGTATTGGGTAGGTAAACTAACTATCTATTTGCAGATTGCAGATTTTGGACTGTCAAATATTTACCGTGGCGACGAGTACCTTCAAACCTTCTGTGGCAGTCCGCTGTATGCCTCTCCAGAGATCGTCAATGGGCGGCCTTACAGAGGGCCAGAGGTGGACTCCTGGTCCCTCGGTGTGCTACTGTACACACTGGTTCACGGTGCCATGCCATTTGACGGGAATAACTACAGACATCTGGTCCAGCAGATCAGTACGGGAAACTACCGCAGACCTGTGAAACAATCAGGTGTGTTCTTCAGCGCAGTTTTGCTTGAATTGCAACAGTTAAACCGCACAATATGCTTAGCTTAAACCTGCACTCCTCGATTTGCATCCACGATCTGCCCTTGGTGGCAAAATCCATCATTGCAAAATGATTGCTTTGGTCCATGACTGTGTTCCTCATAAGTGCTGTGCGGCTGGAGTTCCTCTATACTCTTCTCCCACAGCTCTCATAGGCTCACACTGTCTCTCTCTCTCTCACTCACTCACTCACTCACTCACTCACTCACTCACTCACTCACTCACTCACTCAGACGCATGTGGGCTGATTCGGTGGATGCTGATGGTGAATCCTGAGCGCCGAGCTACTGTGGAGGAGATCGCGTGCCACTGGTGGCTCAACTGGAGTTACCAGCAGCTGTTGCTAAGCGGAGCCACCGTCGTGCCGCCGGCAGAGCGGAGCGGCCTGCCTGCCTGTGTGTCCTCCGCCCAGCAGCCCGCTGGGCTCTCCAGCATCACCGGGTGGTTGCGCAGGACGTCCAGGCCGCTGCTGGAGAACAGTTCCAAAATGCGCTGCCTGTTGCGTTCTCAAGGCAGTGGCAGTGGAGGAGACTCAGTGGTGCGACAGCGCTCCCTACGCCGCTCCAGGAAGGAAAACGACGTCTCCCAGACGGCGCACGAAGGGCCCGCGGAGAACGCCCACCCTTTTAAGGGCATTCTGAAGAGACGCAACAGCGTCAAGCAGAAGGTTAGCGACGCGCCATCTGCGGTAGCAAAGCCACCCAGTATTTATGCCTTGCCTACGCCAGAAGGGGCTTCTTCTCCCACGCTGCTGCCGCGCAAGGGCATCCTGAAGAAGCCCACGGAGCAGGAGTCAGGATACTTCAGCTCCTCCCCGGAGAACCGAGACGCTGATCTGGCAGCAAGACCTCCGGAGTGTCCCTCGGCACCGGCCTGCAGGAAGGGCATCCTGAAACACAACGGGAAGTTCTCCGTGGGCGGACTGCATGAGTTTGGCTCCCTCGATCAGCTGTCGGCCCCTCAGCCGCGTGGGCCGGCGAGGGGCAGGCCCGGGGGCGGCGTCAGCGAAGACAGTATCCTCTCATCAGAGTCTTTTGATCGGCTGGATCTACCGAACCACGCCAGGTCGCCGACGCCCATGGACCATCAGACCAGGGTTCACATGAGGGGCTGCGTGTCCGCTGACAACCTCCTGGACATCCAGGAAACCAGAATACTGGGGGATGGACTTCGAAGGCAGTGGAACTGCTACCAGTCTGGAATGGCTGATAGCGCTTTTTCCATCTCAGACTGCGAGAATGTAACAGAGGCTTATAAGCAGGCAATGGTGATAAGAGGTGGAAACTAGAGACCAGCAAATACACTATACTGAGGTAATTAATACAATATCATTTTGGATGGTAGCTATACATACCCAAATTGATGGATGGGGAAAGTAGCAGGTTGTTGTAGGATATTCTCAAACGGGTTTTATTTATTTTTTACATTGGGGTGATTTGTTTTGGGAACATTTTTTTCATGCAAATGGTATTTTTAAATGCAAATGGAATATTCATTAGGTTTTTCAAAAAGCTTTATTTTAAAAATAACTGTTAAATGTTAACAATGTTACCTGTGGTCAATCACTTTCATTTAGAACGGTTTTGCACTACTATGAAATACATCTGCTGTTGTTGCTATTATAAAGCATTAATACCCATGTAGTCAACTTCTGCTGTTTAGAGAAAGTGTTCTCGTGATTTATAAGAATAGTCTTGGCTTTTCAGGAATCATGTTTGCGGATAAAGTTGCTTATCTTCACAAATATTGTGTAAGACTATCTTAGGTGATACGATAAAACTTGAATTTAAATACAAGGGTTTTTTTTTTTTCCCACCCTTGTATATTGTATTGTCTTTTACGGGAAATTTTGTTTAATTACAGCCAAAGAGAATTTGAAAAGATTACGTCTTTCAAATTCTTTAGAAGTGCTAGATGTGTCATTAACATTTATTGTGCAATAGGGACTACTTTTGTTTTTCAACGTTACCTCATTGTTATTGGATGAGGAAATTACTTGAATATTTCAAATGCACTGAATCACAACTAGTGTAACCTGTAAAACCTGCCCTTGCTCCCAAATCAACTATGACCAAGCTGCACGTGACCATAATGGCTATGCAGGTGGCAGCTTCGTGGGAAAAATGTGCCTTGTGACGAATAACTTCAAAGTTAATGAAGTTAATCCTTTTTTGGAAACTTAGTTTAAATGTGGCGTTTCACTCAACTGGAATATAATGCATGGCATATGCAGGGAAATCTTACGTGTCACCTTCCATTTCTAACAATTTGTGTATATATTTTACTTTAACAATGTTTTTGTGTTTTTTTTATGTTTTTTTTTTTTTTGTCCAGATTGTTGGCTGGACTATTTTTGTGTCCTGCTGTTTGTTACATTATCTAGTTTCAGTGCCTAGAAAAATGTCATCAAAACAATTAAAAAAGCAATTACTGATTTCATCGTCAATCAATAAACCAAGTTCACAAAATGTATAGATGAATGTAGTTTATGTCAGTGACCAGAAAAACAAGATATGAAAATTCTACATGTATGACGACTGTATGTCAGCAATCATGTTTGCCAAAGTTTCTAGTCTGTACAGTGTAGCCTACGCTGTGGCCTATCCCAGTGATCTGAGATTGTGCAAATGAATAAACACTTAAAAAGCCTATGAGTGTTTCCTTAACTTCTTGTTGCTTATGGTATGCTATAGAAATAATTATACACCTGTTTATTAAATGCCTATAATACAGTGCCAGGAACTTCCACCTACATATCTCCATGTATATGTGTGTGTGTGTGTGCAATAAACAAACCAACATTACAAGCAGGATTCAGTTCATTACATGTGATGTTACAAAATTCACAAGCAGCAACATTGGGGAAAAATCTAATATCTGAAACATCTATGTAAAACAGTAAGGCCTTTAGACCCTGTCACAGTGGAATCTCTTGAAATAAACATGTAAAATGGTTAACAGTTTTTTAATTTAAATTTATAGGAATGTTTGAAAGGTATTTACAGTACCTGTCAATTCATTCACAGCAGAGAAAATCTTAGGACTTTCCTGAGGCAGTGTCTACACATGGTGTCAAAGTGGTCTGAGTAACTAAACTACAAACACCTGAAGCTCCTGTACAAGAGGGAAGGCTGACCTCCAACATACTCTTCAGCTGCTGATAGCAGAGCTGGATTAACTCCTGTTCAGGGTTAGATAACAAAAACATACAAATTATTAAGAGAAATGCTGACTTTGTTTTGCACATTCACTAGTTAACTGAACTGCTTAAATAGCAAACAATTTCTTTATGGCAGTTTACACAAAAAGAACATTTGAAGGTTTCACCATGAATAGAACATGTAGGTACGAATACCACAGTTAAATATTTGCCCTCACCAGATCAATGGCCAAAAGGTTGGCCAAACACTCCATGAGTGATTCACTGGAGACCTTGCCCTCCAAAATGTTCAGTCTTTCCAGAGAAACAGACACGCAGGCACATGCAATAGTGGAGGGCAGGAAGACTGAAAACTTGTACTCTACGAATAATAAGAATAATAGATAAATACAAACTATGAATTTTACAATTAAATTGATAGACTTCAGTTTAATTCAAATGAGTGCAGAGAAAATCCTTAAAATTGCTGCTGGAATATTGTTCTTGTGGTTGAAACCTGCTTTACAAAACACAGAGTGCATGCCTCTCTTACACCTGAAGACTGAGTGGATGGTGCTCCTCTACTCCATCCACTATGAACAGTGAACTGTGGTGGGAATGATCAGAGGGGTGCTCTAACACAACCAAGGAGTGTGTGTGTGTACCGTTAAAACTTAACAGCATATTTCTGGATACCACTGGCGACACTATTCTTGCGAGCTAATCCAAAAGACAACTAGAGAGTAATCTCTTAAATCCCTAGAGAAAGGGAAGATGTAACAAAATGCCAGGAATGTTACCCTTATAGCCACACCCTAAGAAACACAAGAAAACTGTTAGTGGCAGACATTTCCCAAAACCTGATAACCCCACACCCCCCGACTAGCCCAAGAGCTTCAGGCCAAAAGCTGCCAAGACAAAGAACCAATCAATCTATTCTAAGAAACCTGTTTAAATTGGTGACAGTCACGCACAATGCAATAGCAAACAATTCAGTGTCCATTTAAAAAGCACCAATAAACACTGACTGGCATTATCCCTGTGACCATAATGGAGATTCATGGGAAATCAGTCATCTGAAAAGATGGACACTGGTCTTTCACAACACACAATACAGGATTACACAAACTAAATGAATAGCTGACACATTATTATCAAAGTTATGTCCGCTTTGTGCCTGTTGTTATCTATACTGGGAAAGTAGAAGCAAGTCACTACATTTCAATCAGTGAAAATCCCTGCAAAACCTCAATTGAATTATTTTTGCACATTTTAATATGAATCATTTACAAAACATCCCCAAATACACTGTTCACTTTACCCTGATGAATAGTGCTGCTGAGCAAAAAATTAAGAAATATTCTGAACAAATCATTCACCAGTTCTAATGGTACCGAACTGCAGTCTGCAGTGGAAACGTATTGGTTCCTCCTATACGTAGCACGACAGTGGCAGTATAATGACTATACACAGACAGTGACAGCTTTTGACTGTGTCAGGATTTACATTTGTGTAGTCTAGTGGTCTGGGTGTTTGACATCACAATCATAGGAAGCCATGAGTTCAAGCCCCGGAGTTGGCCTACAGCACCTGTTAGATACCCAACCAACCCCTATCTGCTCTTTGTAACAAGCTATGTTTAATCATTCTAAGTAGCATATTCATTGCACTCATAGTAGGTTGCTTTGGGTAGTTACAAAAATACAACTACACGCAGGCCTAATATTATTTTAATCTGCAAAACTGTTTTCATAGGAGGCTGCCTCTTACTACATCTCGACTGAACATAATGGTAACACTGGAGAATGAACTGCTTGTTCGAAAGACGACATAACTCAAACACCTAGAGGTAAGGTAGACTCGAAATGAACGAGTCAACAAAACCAACCAGACTTGCCAGCACTATTAAGAAAGCAAGAGCAAATGTTGACAGTCTATTTCCCTACATCTTACCAATTGCTGCAAGGGCAATGCAGGAGTGAACATGTCTGCGCATGTGTTGGAGGTAGCTGGGATGACGAAAGGGAATGTTATGAAGAATTGGCTCTAGGAAGTCAGAAGGCAACACAGACGCCAGACACCAGTCTAAACCTGACACAACTGCCACCTCAAATTGCTGGGAACACACATATATATCCATTATTCTTATACAATTTAGACAGGCCATAACACAGTCCAACACATGGAAGCAATATGTTTTTGTTTTAGGTAATTACAAAACAGATCACAGCACATTATCTGCTGATAGACATCTGGCAGTAACAACTTTTTAATATTTTGGGATAAATCCAGGTCTGATCATGGGTAGTCCTATCTGATACAGGGAAGCATACACCAATACATTGTCTAACTCCAGCTAAATTAGTTGCTTTTACCAGAATGTCTGAGACAGGAACAGAGTAGTCTGTGTAGATGCTAAGCTTGCTGGCAGTCAGTGGTACGGCTTCTTTCAGCTTGGAGGCCAGGAACATGCTTACAGCTCCTAAAAGTTGAAACCTTGTCTGCTGGAGTGGGAAACGGCTGAGATAACAATCCACATAAGTCATTGCCAGGGGAAACACCTCTTCCTCACATTTCTGTTCCTCACAAACCTGCAGAGAAACAGGTCAGCCTTAGTACATTATTGACCAGCCAGTGTTATAATTACACTAATGCGTTATAAACAAAACTTTAACAGATTTATCAGGCAGCTGCCAAACCTGCAACATCCATACTGCCAGTATTCTCCTCATATAGGGCTGGATGGTTTTCTGAACAGTGCCGAAATAGGGTGAGGGACGGCAGGTTTGTTCCAGGGCGGTGAGATTCTTTAAGGTTCTGGGGTCTTTAGTCATTACATGGTCACATCCTGCCCGAATCGCCACAAATGGCACTGGTTCACCGATATTTATTTGTCCATCAAGTTCTTCATGACAAGACAAATCCATTTGTCTGCAAAATTGAAGTCAATTCTAACATCTGTAATTTTGGTTAAGATACCACTGAGTTAATGTTAGCTAGCACACTTCTGTATAGCTTTACCCAGATTTAGTAACATATTTAGCTAATACTTCAGTCAAACGTTTTTAAATAACTTACAACTAAAAGTCTAAAATAATATCGTTATATTTAACGTGTCCATCCAATGTTTTCTTAGCTTCCACGTTTACTTATTCCAACATGCCTACCAGATTAATTGAGCATTGAGCAACTGATGAAATGAGCGTGTTCTTGCTCTCTACTGCCGCCCAACTGGACATGTCAAAGGTGACGTATTGGCCACGTCAATTACTGCGACACGCACTCCACACAACACATGGCAAATCAAAACAAAATACATTTTATTGCATTAGTCTTTGTTAGTGGGTACATAATTCCATGAACTGCAGTTTTGAACAAACTATTTTACATACAGTCACTATACTGAGTTTTTCTGTTGCAAAAGTCATTGATGCTGAATAATTCATGTAGACATCTATTGCAACATTGCCTGCTCAACAAGCTAGCAATGTTCGCATCAGATTTACGGTGTTGTGCTTCTCATGCGTGCCAAATCTTCACTCCATCGTGGCAGGCACGGACACTTCCACATCACGGGACTCAGAGTTCTGTAGTTCATGTCGGATCTCTGCTGAGATTTGAGGGTGCGTTTGTATCTTGAGCAGCTCTAGCACCGCTGTCTTCTGTTCAGAGGCCAGGTCAGCCTTGTAGCGCTGAGCCAGAGTGAGCAGGCTCTGATGCCACAGCACAGGAAGCACCCGCTTCTCAGTGCGGAAGGACAGGAAGTGAGATACTAAGGCATCGAGGACACGGAATGGCAGGGCGTATTTTTTGTCAAGCAATATACGCAGGAATATACTGTTGGCTCCATTGTACTCCATCTCTGCCAACTTGAGCATTGCAGCACTGCAGAGACAGACACCATTTGGAAAACGTTAATGTTAGTTTGCTTACCCCCACGTTATAAAACATCCTTAGTTTGCATCTACAATGTACTATGCTGGTCTTATCAGGCTGGGAACGCTCAATTGAAAACTGATGTGTGTCAATCACAATTAGGGACTGGACTACCTTCAACAAATAACATCAAGACCCGTGTGGGGATCATTTACGACCACAGACACTCAATATCGGTCAGCCCCAAGTTAACTACATGCCTGGACACAGATTGGTTGACAAGTGAGAGTTCCCAGACTGATGCAAAGCAAAGAGGCAGAGCTTGAAAATGCTTTACATGGCTTAAAACATGCTTCCTGTCACCTTTGAAAGCACTATTCCCTGCAATTGGACACACATTTAAAAGCTCTCATGGACAAATGACAAACAGTGACAGCCACTGGTTTTGGATGAATGCCAATTTTTCACAGTGCAACTCACACACCTGGAGTGGAGAACGGGTATTGAGCACTTTGTTAATATGCTGCCAATGATAATGGCCTCCCTCAGGGTGCAGGTACCAGATTCACACAGTGGGATGAGTATGCCTAACAGTAAAAGAACACAACACATCAAGTCACCTCATCTGCATTGAATGCTGAATACACCAAGACATGTACACGCTGTTTGCTTTTGCAGAGAACTGTCATCATTACTGTACTTGGGTGGGCTGTACAATAACACACTTATATAATAGTGAGCATATACTAAGCATACATTTCTTTTTAAGTAATCCCTACAAAATAGCCTATTTACAAATATAAATGATAGGGTAAATGCTGCCACTTAGTGGTGTAATGTTACACTACACCAATTGATCCCCAAAAGGGGACAAACATGGCTGTCAGTTTTCTAGGAATTATGCTGGTCTACCACACTTGGTCTCTTAACATTCCCTCTTTCATTTCACTACTGTAATTGTTCAAATTGTGAAAAAGTTGGGTTATTATTACAAATTACAGCCTGTAAAGAATGTTCCAACATGCCACAACCATTGCACAACTATAGCTTTTCACACGAATAGCCTATAACTCAATTAATTTTAACATGGCTGCTGGAAAGCCCTGAAGCCTATACATTAGAAAGTTAATATAACCTTGTCTAAATATACTGATAATTTGTATTTTGCTTAAAATGGGTGAATGTTGTAAGGCTGGCATCAGAGCCATATAGTATATGGCATAATAATGTAAACCAAGAATATCATGTGTATGAAAACAATATTTTAACACATATCTACCTAAAAACATCAGCATTTGTACTGACCAAGTATTGAGTGACTGTAAATAACTATTCTTCATGTAGTTATTACTACAGAATAAAATATTTACATATTCAAACTATTGTTTTGCAGTCTTGATTTGCCATTTAAATTAGATAAAAATTAATTAGGCTAATTCTGGTCATAATTTTGGATGCAAATATTTATGTCACTCAAATATTTTTTTTTTGTACTCCATCAACTGAAATTGGCAGAAAAGAAATGTGCATCACCTTTAAACCATGCCCCTGGCTTAAAGAGGGCCTTTTTGAGGGCACTGTAAAGATGAAAGTTGAGTCGTTTATACTCGTCAATATCATCCCGTACACGGGGCAGCAGTACCAAATTGTAAAAACGCTGCGCCATTCGCTCCTTCAGATTTGATGAGAAGATTCTATAGCAAAAGGGGATTGAGGTTAACTTCACAAAACCTTGCATGAATGAAAGAAATATTCCCGGAATGGCAGAAAATGAAATGATTGAAAACAACTCAAACAACAAATGATTGAAAAAGAAAATAAATAAAATAGAGCAAGTACACACACCTTGTTGCTTGATACATGGCAGCAGCGGTCCACGACTCAGGTTCTGTTAAATACAGAACTTGCTCCCAGTTTGACAAGGCTGGAATTATTTTAAACGCCTTTGGCAGTTTACCACTACGGTACCTAGACAGAACCTGAAACAGGAAAAAAACATAATGTTTACTCCTCTTTCCAGAACGTTTCATTAATCATCACACACACACACACACACACACACACACACACACACACACTTCATTTCCAGAATTAAACATTATGATGGAGAAGACATGTATTTGTCCACATGCTACTCCAAAGGTTGTAGCCATTTATAAATCTAACCTTGTTGACACCTTTGTACACTTCAATGATCCGTGGGTCTAGTTGGGGCATAGGTCGCCCTGATACTTCAGACATTACTGTCCCGACCTCAGTCTGTTTCTCTGTAATCTTCTCCATAATTATGTCCGCTAACGTCCGTCTAGAAGAAAACATAACAGCATCTAAGCAAATATGCCATTATTTTATAGAAAATGTATAAATAAAAGTTATACTTTCATCTTGCCTCATTGGAGGGTTCTTATTCATGAACATTTCCATGGCTTTCTCATCATCAGGGTCAACAATAACCTCATGTTCACAGCCACCACCATCACCAGTACCAGCTTCTCCAAGCGCCGGCCATTCCTCATCAGAGTCTGCATCCTGAATGTCCGGCCCTAAAATTGGGTTACATGATTAGGAGCGCCAGTGAAGAAGACTATAGGGTCAAACATTATTTACGTTTTTAGTAAACATCTAACGCCTATATTATGAAATCACATTTCCTGTCAACGATATTATGTTAACATGTCCTTCTCCTGGTGCCGAAAAAATATAAACAATGTCCAAAATATGTGTATGCCTGCCTCAAACTAGCACTTCTCCATTAGTATCCGAAACTGGTGGGATTGATCAAATAAACACTGATCTGGGGAAGCTAGTTTGAGTTATGGGTTCCATATAGATTAACCTAGTCCTAGTGTAATATTGGTAATGCTACATAAAATGTATCCAATTGTCATTGTTATTCACACGTAGACGTAGCACAAAATTACCTAGAACTGTTACAGGAGCTTTCTTGGCCTCGGGTACCAAGCCTAATTCAGTTTGAAGCTCCTCTTGTTGAATTCGAGCCTGTTCCAATATTTTTCGTGATAGACGTTCGTTTACGTACTTGTCCTCATTGTCTTCCCTCTTGTCTCTGCTCTTTACCCGGCCATGTACTCGAACAGAATCTCCTTGCATTATTTGGTCAGCCAGGGCAACCATTCCTCCGCTCTTCTCGCCTCCACCTCCACCCTTAGATCTTTTCGCCTTCGGCATATTTGTAGCTCTATAAGGTCTACCTGATGTAAACGACTTATTCTGACAAGTACAAACGAATGTAAAGCCTCTTATATTTCAGTAAACAACAGCAGTTAGCAAAGATGGCTAAACACGTGCAAAAGTTCTTGTATGGCGGAAATGACGTATATTACGTCACACAAAACACTTTTTAAATATATAGTTTTTGTGTGTTTATTAATATGTACAATCGCGTATATGGTTAGATATTTAAAATATCGTAAATTTTTATATATTTTATTTACTATAATATCTACAATTATCTATTGTCAATTATTTCCATCCTGTAATCCATATTTTCACCGGAAACCAGTTTACTCAACAGGAAGTGCTAAACGGGAACATATTATTTGGAAATAACGCTGCGAAAGTCAATGGGGGTAACATGGTAAGTTTAAATGTGTTATTGTTTATGTTAAGTTGTTATTAATTATGCTTTTACCCAAGAGGAAGCGCTTGCATCCTAACCTCATTAGAGGAGTGATCGTCGATATCAGTAACTGCTGATATCCATTATGTTTTGTTTTTCAGTACATTCATATGTTAATGTTTGATGCATAATGTGTATCAAGCTCATTTTGTTTGCAAGTGTGTGCCAGGTGCCTGTTGCAGAAGGAAAGAGCGTGCAGCAAACAGTCGACATACTGCACAAGAAATTGGAACAACTGGGTGCTGTGAAGCACGGCAGTTTTTGTGTTGACTGTGAAACATACCATGCCACAGGAAATGTCAGCGGTAATCCATATTAATGATGATCATATCATACAAAATTCTAGAAACAATCGCTCATTGAAAGACGCTTGTATGTACAATGTAATAAGTGACAATAATACAATCCACATGAATTTGCCTCTTGGTTACAGGCCAGCCCTCTAAGCTCCTGTATGTGATGCACAACTCTGAGACTCCCCTGAGCTGCCTTGCCTTGTTTGAGGGGGGACCATGCCTCACAGCAGATGGTAACTTTGATGTTCTTATGGTGAAGCTTAAAAGTCATTTCCAGAATGCCAAGGGGCACAAAGTTGAGTGCCGTGGTTCCAGATTCCGCTATTGCGACTTCCTGATCAAAGTCGGCACAGTCACCATGAGCTCCAGTGGAAGAGGGATAACAGTGGAGGTACGTGTGCTGGGATGACACAAATCATACATACTGTCATATTCTGTCTACATGCCCTATATTTTGATATGACAACAATTTCTGTTTCTAGGTGGAATACTGCCCATGTGTGGTTCCAGGGGACTGTTGGAACTTAATGAAAGAATTTATGCAAACATTTCTCGGCCCCAGTGTTCCTGAGCTACCATCTGTGTTTGCCACCAAACCGGAGGGCCTGTATGCACCAGCAGATTGTGCTGACACCATGACTCAGTACCTGGAGCTGTTTAATAAACTCCGTAAACTACAGATCCCAGGAAGCAATGTGCGCTGAAGCATCTTTGCAACAGTGAGAACTTTTGTGTTTGTAATGTATTGCCATTTGATTCTGATCAACTCAGTCAAAATGGTTTCAACTATTGTATTACATTTAATTTGGCATTACCATTTCTGGAAAGATAATGCCACCATTTATGTTGTCATTAGAAAAACAAGGAGAGAAGGAAAAATAATATACAAAGCATGTTTTAAAGATTTTTTGTCTATCAAAAATCATAAACTGTTTTACACATATTTGTGGTCCACCCTGGCAATTGTTAGATGGCATGCATTGTAAAAGAGTCAAACCAGTTTAAATAATACATTTTTTAAAGCTTATTCACATTATGTTTTGATGGGCAGACAAAAATTTATGTTTTTTCTAATACTTTTCATTAAAGGCTTGGTTAAACAATCAGATGTGTTAATGGAACTCATTCACCTATACAAAACCTAAATATTTATTATATTTTTAATACCCGAATGGACTTTGAGGAGGCACCGACCATGCACGTCGCTGCACAGAGAACGCACACTTGGGCCTGTTGTTCCACCATTCCACCAATGAGAGAATGCTGCTCAGCTTCAATCCAATGAGAATCACTTTGGGTCCTTGAGAGAGTTCGGTTGTTCAGTCTGAGAACAACAATCAGATCTCGTGCACCGTGGAAATGATGGTGAGAATGGTAACGTTGTCCATCTTTCCCGCATCTCAGATTTATGTTTTTAGATTTAACAAAATCACATTTAGCTGTATTTCTTCCTTATTTTGTTCAACAAGTCAGCTGCGACTACTGACGACTATTCTGTTCCATTCAACGCCGTAATTAACAGCCAAGCTATGCTATATCGTTAGTGAGCGACTGAACAGTAGCGTAAACTTCGATTGTCCTCCGCAATCGGAGGGCTCCGCGTTAGCCATTTAGCTAGCTGGCCATTAAGGCAAGCTAACAACACTATATCGCTAGCTCAATTTTCTGTGTTTAATTGAAGGTATATATTTATGCAAGCTACTAATATAACGATACACCAGATAATTAAATTCTCTGAAATAACGTGGTTGCAGTCAGTGATTAGCAACATTAGCTAAGTCAGTGTTTGCAGCCCTGCCACAAACCAACAAAGTTGTTGAATGTTCCCAGAGTGGGTCTCTGGCTGTTCTTTGTTCTGACTGAGAATGGTGATGGTGAGGTAGCTTAGCTAGCACGAGACCAGCAGGGTTGAGCAGTGAGTCAGACATCTAGCACTAAAGATGAAAATGGATCATCGTTGACATAAAAAGGTAAACTAAATGCAGTTTGTGTTGACTGGAATGAGAAAAGCAAGACGTAATTTTGTGCAACCTGAATAGAACGGGAGCTGAACTGGCTTGCAAGTTTACATATTGAAATAGAGATATTGATTGTATGATGCAAAATATAGCAAGCATTCATAAGCTTGATAAATGCCATATCTTCCATTTGCTATATATGCCAGCCGCAAACCGGCATGGCAATTATATGAATTAGTCACTGAATCGAAATAGAAATGCCACTCCAGTTAACATGAACATTTATGTCTGAAAACTCTCTAAATAACTCCCATCATAATGTTTACATGGGTAGGGCTGTTGTACAGTATTCTAATGTTACAATTGCAAAAATACCACTGACATGTTTGACCATAACAGTCAAATATAATACATTATGTAGACTAAAGTATATTTCACCTAGCACATTGTACCATTATATTGTTTTGTAGAGAAAACACTAGACCCATTCCTGTGGGTAATGTGCGGTGTTCCCATACTGACCTTGAACAAATCAGGGTTATTAAGAATGTAACATCTATGCATTACCTAACTTGATGACAGAGCAGCTTCATTTATTTCTGATTATTTCTACAAGCCACTGAGCGGACCTAAGCATAACTGATGCACATGCTCATCCATACAGAATGTGGATGAACCAAATCTATACATCATGTTTTCACATATCCGCATAGGCAAAATGTGCCTTCACAAGCTGACATTAAAACCTTTTTCATAAAGTTAGAAATTAACTTTTTGTTTTATTTTCTTTACATTTGTTAGATTCCAGTATGAAGACAGTATTACATGGTATTAAGTAATGTTTCTCCCCTTCTCTTTCGGTCATACTATGTATATGTGATCCTAACAGGAATGTTGTGTTGATGCCTGTGGACATGGGTGATCAAGCCAAGTGCTGCCAACTGTTTGCATGTAGTGATGTATTGAGCCAAATTTCATCGAGCAAAGAGTACGTATTTCCTTTTTATCTACTCATTATGTGAGTCTGTACTAGTATGTATAATGTACACTACTGTTCAAAGGTTTGGAGTCACTTAGAAACTCTTTCTTGTTTTTGAAAGAGAAGCCATTTTTATGTTCATAAAAAAAACATACATTTGTTCAGAAATGCAATGATTGATCTGATCAGGTGGCCTGATTTATTAAAAAAAGGGAAAATCTATAGTAGATGCCTATATTCCAATATATGCATAGGCAAATAAATGGGGATATTTACTAGTAATTTACAACATAAGAATGTATGTATTTCTGATACATTTTATGTTATATTAATGTAAACATATATAAAAAAATAATTTTATAAAAATAAAAAAACAAGGCCAAAAGCTACCCCAAACCTTTTGAATGTTTGCATCAGGTTGAATTACACTACTGTTTCACTGCTGAAATGTACCTGGAACGTTAGGAGTTCAGTAACAATTGACGATTCCAAGGTGTGTCCCAGGCACGGGAGGCCAAACTTCCAGGCAAATCATTTGCTCCTGTTATTGATGGGGTGAAGCTGATTGAGGGAAAATTAGTCAGAGAATGAGAATATTCTGCTAAAAATGGCTTATACTATTAGCAAACTTCTGTTGTCCTGTGCTGTCGACACCAATCGGATCAGCCATTTGACTCAATAACACAAGACGCACACACATTCATAATCCACAACAGGAAAATTAATTGCATAGTTCTTGCTCATCCTGGAACATACTTGATTGTATTTTCATAGAAAATGAGAGATAAAGTAAAATGTCCTGGCAAATTGTGTGTTGTCCAGGAACATTGCTTCAACATTCTCCTATTTCCCTTTAGCTAAGTATTTAGTGTACATAATGTCCATAGTATTCCTGCTACCACCATAAAATCTTAACACGGTCCTCTCTCTTTCAGAGTGTGTTTTTACTGAGTGCAGTATGCAGAGAGGTTTGTTCATCCCTTCCCCACCACCGCGGTTCCCTCAGCATGAAGTGAGGCGTGAGTCCTGATGCGTTGGCGTCTCGGGCACACATGGATCGGTGTAAGCATGTGGTACGCCTCCGCCTGGGCCAAGACCACTCGGTCCTCAACCCGCAGAAGTGGCGGTGCGCGGACTGCGGCGCCGCCGAGTCGGTGTGGGCGTGCCTGAAGTGCTCCCACGTGGCGTGCGGCCGCGAGCACTCGCTGAAACACTTCGCCGCCACGCAGCACCCGCTGGCCATGGAGGCGCGCGAGCTGGACGTCTTCTGCCTGGCGTGCGGCGACTACGCGCTCAACGACAACGCCGAGGGCGACCTCAAGCTGCTCCGCGGCGCGCTGACCACGGTGCGCGGCCCGGGCCGCCGCTCCCTGCGCTCGGCCACGGCGGCCGGCGGCGCCCGGCTGGCCGCCATGCAACTGGCCCTGCGCCACCGCAGGAAGAGCCTGCTGGCCAAGACGCTGCAGCGCTGGATGGGCCGGCGGCGCGACAGGCCGGCGGCGGGCAAGGCGGAGGTGAAGAAGAGGCTGCTGGGGGAGCACGACGGCGCCCCGCCCAGGAAAAGCGCCCGGCTGCTGACCCGGCCACCCCGCTCAACCACGTCGCTCATCCCGCTGAAGTTCCGGGACCCTCCGCAGCGCTTGCCGCCGCCCCCTCCCAAGAAGACCCCCCTCCTGGTCCGCAATGGCCGCACGGCCCCCTTTAGGAAGTACCGCTCCAGGAGACTGGCGCCGGGCGTCACGGGCCTGCGTAACCTCGGCAACACATGCTACATGAACTCGATACTGCAGGTGCTGAGTCACCTGCAGAAATTCAGGGAGTGTTTCCTCACGCTGGACCTGTGCGAGACGGAGGAGCTGCTGGCCAAGACCAACAGCTCCCGGGGGGTGGGGGGCGTGGCACCCGGGGCAGGGGGCGGGGTGCCCCTGCCCAGCTGCGTGGCTCCGCCCCCGGGGGAGCTTGTGCAGCCCAAGGAGCCACGCTCCTCGGCCCGCCAGCAGATGTCACTGTGCCACGAGCTGCACACGCTGTTCAGGGTGATGTGGTCGGGCCGCTGGTCCCTGGTGTCGCCCTTCGCCATGCTGCACTCCGTGTGGAACCTGATACCGGCGTTCCGCGGCTACGACCAGCAGGACGCCCAGGAATTCCTCTGCGAGCTGCTGGACAAGGTGCAGCAGGAGCTGGAGTCAGAGGGCTCCAAGCGGCGCATCGTCATCCCCATAAGCCAGAGGAAGCTGTCCAAGCAAGTGTTAAAGGTCCTCAACACCATCTTTCACGGGCAGCTCCTCAGCCAGGTGTGTGTCGGTAATGAAGGAAAAGCCTTGTTTCCTCTTGTGTTTGCCACCTTTAAATGCTCTGTCTCTCTCTCTCTCTAGGTGACATGTCTGTCTTGTAAGCACAAGTCAAACACAGTGGAGCCCTTCTGGGATCTGTCCTTGGAGTTTCCCGAACGTTACCACAGCATGCAGAAAGGCTCGGCCTCCACAGCCTACCAGCGCAGCTGCACCCTCACAGAGATGCTGGCCAAGTTTACAGAGACGGAGGCCCTTGAAGGCAGCATCTACGCTTGCAACCACTGCAACAGTTAGTATAGACCTCAGTGCAATGCAGAAGTAATCGGTTAAACTACTGCCTGCTGTTTTGATTAGTTTTGAATCTACTTAACATTTGGCATCTTTTTTTAAATCATAAAAGCAATGGGAATTTAAAGATATTGGATGTGACAGGTCTATTTTATTGTAATTATTTAGATGCATAATAGATGTGTTACATAAGTTAACAAAGCAATTCCATGCACAGCATGTTATGACTCATGTCCTGTGTTTGTTTTCACTCTTAAAGAGAGAAGACGGAAAACATCCCACAAACCCTTAGTACTGTCGGAGGCTTGTAAGCAGCTTCTGATCTACCGTTTACCTCAGGTTCTACGGCTGCACCTCAAACGCTTCAGGTCAGTGTTGCTGCTACAGGCTCCCTTTGGCCTGGGGTATAAAAATATTACATTTCAAGGAACTAGGTGTTCCTAATATTAGTTCCAAATTTTAATAGGTTATTTAAAAATAGCGGAAATGTTGCATTTTATTTTTTGCCATACTTATCGTGTTATAGCGAAGAACTAATTTTCTGAACATTTGTATTCTTTGAGCATGACTTGTATAATGCGTCTGGTCATCACATCCACATTGCTAAAATGAACCTTTCTTTTTTTTTAATTGAATAGCTAGTTAATAACTTACACCTCCATATCTATGCTTTAAAGCCACTAGTCTCTTTCAAGGGTTAGTAGAGTATCTGGCTAAAATATAACAATTTATCTAAAGATTAATGTCATAGTTGAGCCTTAAGTCTGTTGACTGTGGTAATTATTGTGTTTTGCTTGGCTAAATACCACGTGGTTAGAGGTATGCCTTTATTAGGTGTTTCAGGGCCATATGAAGTGCCTTAAGCCCTTTTCACACATGTCGGATATCCCTGCATTTTACAGGGGCCGTTCCTGCATGGGGTCATGTGTGAACAGGAACAGTGGTCAATAAACCTGTATATCTGCTCCCCCAATTTCCCACCTCGCGACCTAGTAACACTCCATGGAAAATGCTGATATGGCCGAGATGTGAAAAAAGCAGAACCAGTGCAGGGACAAGCACTGCATTCTGACGCGATAAGTGTTCACATGGAGTAAGCGAACCAATCACAAGGCCGTTAAATGTTACAAATAAATATTTTATATGGCTTGAATATTAGCCTACAACTTTACATCGTTTTACTGGTTTTTGCTTGAAAATGAACAAATGCTATCAACAATTATCTCATTCTCACCATCTGTTTCCTGTGAACAATATTGCTGTAATTTATTTATTTTTCTGTAATTTGTTATTTTGCTTTGTTAGAACACAAAGCTAAAACTATTGTTTACTATTTGTAAGCTATAGCAAATTCATGTACAGTACTGTAGCAGGGCTTCTACACAAACGTAGGCAATAAATAGTCTCGAGGTGACAAAGGCGTAAGATAGGACATTTTATGTAGAAATGGAAAATGCTCGAAGCAAGATAACAATTAAGCTATAAACTGAAGTCTCATGAAAACATATTTGTTTTTGACGTGTGGAAGCATCCATAAAGTGCTGCATTAGCTACCGCCATCTGCTGGACTGTCCAGGCTATTGTACTATGCCTGTATTACCACGGCATGTATGAATTAGGGATGGCACAGATACGATACTGAAATCGGTCCGATACTGACATAAATAGCTGGATCGGTATCCGTGACCATAGGACAGTTGTAACTGATCCATGGGGCTGAACCAATTAAATAAATGTACACGCGTAGCCATGTCTAACATACCCAGGCCACACTATTAGCAGCAGATTTCTAAAATGCACCTAAGTCCTAAAATGGAGATTGTCTGTCATTTACTTTGCAACTTAACTTAAAACTAAATATAACACTGGAATCGGACCAGTACTCGGTATCGGCCGATACCCAAAGAGCCGGTATCGGTATTGGGACTGAAAAGACTGGATCGTGCCACCCCTAGTATGAACAGGCGCAAGAGGATAATGTCCCTGGATGGAGCTGCATGTGTGAATAGAGAAAATCACTAGCTGTGCCTGCACGGTCAGGCAGGTAATTTACCAGGAACAGTCTGTGTAAAGGGCTTTAGATTGTTATATTTTATAGTTAGTTCCGACCAAGTAATTTGATTGGACAAGTAGTATAGAGTATAACAGCACTGAGACTCAACTATACATTTATCATTGAACTTTACAGTTGCTGTGCAACAAACCTTGCACAGCAAAGATGAACATTTTTCCAAAAGTAACATTTGAGTTAAATTATGAATGGTCGTCCTTGCTCCGCAAACATAGCACTCTACCGATTTTCTGTCTCTCCAGTAGGTCTTCTTTGATTCTCAGTTAAATGTCATGGTGAAATTCTCTGCTCCAGTATCTTCACATTTTAAAATGAGACAGGTTTGAGATCCAGATTCCATTGTTTACACGTTAGTGTTGTGAAATGTGGTAAAATAGCAATATAGCAACATGTTTGCTGGCAAAATTCCAGTCTCAGACCAGTTGTAGAACTATTTGATTTGGTGCAGCCAAATGCATTTTTAAATAAACAAAGTAATCATAAACTGATAAATGGTACTTGTAGAACAGTAAACTTGTATAAAGAAATCTATTTGGCGCTCTGGCCTTGTACCTATGACTGAATCACAGCTGTGTTGATATTCAGTACAATAGCACTTCCGCTTATCTCGTGTGATATTTCTTACATGGTATCTATTCATATAAGAGAATTCTAATTCTCCATGTTCTTCATGGCACTATAATTCATTACATTTACACACAACTCTACATTCCAGAATTGTCTCGTACAATGTCTGTGTCATTTGGTAGTTGATCATTTAGTCACAGGGACAAACGGCCGCTCTTGGGGTGCTGAGCATAAATAAGATGTAATTGCTGCTGTTGAATCTTAAGCCTAACCTTTGTTGTTGTTGTTTATATTGCTGCAGATGGTCAGGCCGGAACCATAGGGAGAAAATAGGCGTCCATGTGGCCTTTGACCAGGTTTTGAACATCAAACCATACTGCTGTACAGCCTCGGGTCACTCTGTCCATAGAGGGGGCTACACCTATGACCTGTCTGCTGTAGTTATGCATCACGGGAAAGGCTTCGGCTCAGGGCACTACACCGCATACTGCTACAACACGGAAGGAGGTAAGGAACATGCCGCAGCTTTAGTGTGTAAGTGACTGGACTCCAGACTGGACTGTGACGCATGTTGTCTCTGCTCCTCAGGCTTCTGGGTACACTGTAATGACTCTGAGATGAGCGTTTGCAGCGTGGAGGAGGTGTGTAGCACTCAGGCCTATATTCTCTTCTACACTCAGAGGTCTGCATAGGCACTGCCTGATGGCCATCTGACCATGACGACCTTGGACCACATTTATCAAGATGCTCTTTGGCAGAGTCCCCATGGCAACAGTCATGTTAAAAGATAAGGATGGTTGTTAGTGAAAAGGGCAGACTCGCGGTACAACTAAAACTAGCCAGAAGTGTAATCCAGATTAGGAAAATCAACAAAAGTAGTATTATTTTTTTTGTCTCCCCCCCCCTCTTTACCTAAGATAAAAACACGGCAATAGAAATGTCAAGGGGCTTTTGTGCGTGCAGTGGGCCGAGGGGAAACAAATAAACCAGGGGCGTTGCGTTGCCCCTCCCACCCAGCATTAGCATATGAACTGGGCCAATATGGTGTGGATGGCGGTGGGTCTGGTCGCTGTCAGCCTGTCTCTTAAGGAGCGCCATGATTAATATCTTTACGATGCCATATGCAGCCCGTTGGCCCCCCGTCCTGACCCCTCTGTGTGTGTGTGTGTGTGTGTGTGTGTGTGTGCGTGCCTGTTGACTAAGCCACCCACCGATCGGCTCTGACTTTAACAGGCCCTCCCAACAGAGACACCGTAGCTGCGGGGACATAGAACTGCTACAAACGTCTCCTCGCACCGATGGCCACGTTTTAAAGTTGTCATCGGTGTTTTGATTCACGTGAACTAGTCAGATGTCTCCTGGGGGGGGGAACGAGGTATTAAACGGAGAGGTTTTTCCACCAGTGCAGAAATGGGAAGGGATGTTAACTACGCTGCTTGTGTGGAACGTTTCATACACCTTTGTTCTTAAAATCCCTGTTTTTAATAACACATTTCCACTCGAGGCCCCGATGCATTTTCTGCTGTTGCAGTTCACACCAGCAGCAGCTAGCCGCTAACATGCTACCCACCCACCCACCTCCCCTGTCCCAAACCCCCCCCTTCCCCAAAACGAATACGGTCACCAGTTGCACTTTTGTGTCCGCCACGTCTTTTCACAGCGGCCCACTAAACCAGTCTCATCAATAAGGCCCGTATTATCTGGCTCCGCCAAAAGGCTAGTCCATGAAGTGAATGGCCCCGCTCTTCATTGCTCTGGTCCGTCTGACTAGAGGAGCTCATAATGGCTTCATTAAGGCAGAAGTTTAATTTGGTTGACAATGGGTTAATGGCCCATGTGCAGTCTATTGGTGGTGGGGGGGTGGGCGGGGGTGGGGGGGTCCTGATGAGCGTTTTCACTCGGAGGTCGTCCGAGGTCATCGGTGTCAACCACCAGTGAACAAATGTGTAATTAATGTTGGGACAGCCCCGGTGTACCCCCTAAACCTCCTCCACACCCCAACCCACCTCCTCGGGAAGCGGCCCTTTCCGAAATGGTGGGCATGTGGGCTGTACCCCGCCCCCCCCTTCCCCTCCCCTGCCTCCGCTCACCACAGGACGGGGGGGGGGGGGGACACTACAGGAGACAAACGATGGCCTGCCACGGAGGATACGCTTCAATTTCACCCCTTTTTCCTCTCCCTGGCGGCCACGTTTCATCTGGCTGTTGGTTTTAATTGGCCCGTACACACGTCGGCACGCAGGCACCTGTGTGTTCTTTGTTGTCTCAATTTGCACGGCTGTTAAGGCTCAATGGTGGAGATGTGTTCAGCTAAAGTGACCTGCTAGCTTGTGTGTTAGCAACACTGTCACCGGTTGCCGTGTGTGTGTATATGTGCACTCCAGACTGTTTGCTCTTAAGGGCGAGACCAGGCCTTTTTTAAACTGCCTCCTGCTGGAACTTTGTCAAAGTCACCAAATGTCTCCTTGCATTTCGCTAGCTTAACTCTGTACTTCGACACAGCCCTGGCACCGTAAATGGGAACATAAACACGCAGTTTGTAGTCATGAGTCAATCAGAATAGCCTTTCCTGTCAAGTAGGCGCTTCTCATTTCAGTGTTCCAAGCATTCCGCACGTAAAGGCTGGCTCTGTGAGACTAAAGGGTGGTGTGACTCCCGTATGTCAGGGAGCACGTTATCATATCCGGAACAGACTCGGACCGCACCTATACTCTTATCGGGGCCTTCTGGGGCAATGTAGCGCTGGTTACCTGGAGACGGTATTTTGATTGACAATGTCACCGTATGGCGTGCAGCTGTCTGTGTTGGTGTGGAGGCTGACGTGTGTGTGTGTGTGTGTGTGTGTGTGTGTGTGCGTGCGTGCAGGAGGCGAGACCATCAAGAACATCAAGGAGCAGTCCCGTGCCCATGTGGAGCTCCAGAGGAACCCGCCGCCCAACACAGACCCCAACGTACGAATCTTCTCTCTCCGGGGCACCCCTCAGCAGCTGGACAAGGCCCGCCAGCTGATCGATGAGAGGATTGGGGTAGGTGGTCCCCCCACCCCCAAACAAAGCTATTGTCTGGCCTGATATTCATGAGTGCACATGTCGCAGCGCTGCGTCAGGCAGACCGCGGGGTTAAACGTGAAGTATCCATCAAATGGGCTTAATGGAGTGGACCAGCGCCCGCCGCTGACCTCTGCCCCTGCCTGTTGGCTGCCCCCCCCCCCCCCCCAACCCCTTTTATTTTAAGGCACAAGTGTGGTCTCTCACTCACCCCTCTCTCTCTCTCCTCCGATCTCTCTATTTTATTCTCTCACTTTTTTTTTTCCTTTCTCTCACCTTTATCTTTTTCGTTGTCTGTCTTTCTCGAGGGTGAAATAAACATTTTAATAACGTGATTTTGTTTTCGTCTGGATTGGTTGTGTATTGTTGCAATAAATTAGTTTTACTTTTCTGTTTCTCACCCTCTGTGTGTGTCTCTCTCTCTCTCTCTCTCTCTCTCTGTCTGTCTGTCTGTTGTCTCTCTGTCTGTCTCCAGGCTCCAGGGATGGGTGGGAATGGCAGCTTCGGCCTTAGTCCCTTCAGTCAAGCACCGACCACCCCACCACAACAGTGAGTTTTATTAATAAATACTGCTAACTGGATGAAGTATGATTCAGCTTCACGTTTTTTTTTTTTTTTTTTGTTTTTTGTCGGGCAATTGTATCCAACGTGCCATCATTGTATGCCAGCAATATTTTGTTAGGGCAGCAGCGTGTCATCAAGGCTGACTCAATTATGCCTTTGACAGCATACATTACCCATTAACACGCCGTTGTTGTGCAAATAACTGCATACCTGCCAGCATACCTGTACAATGTAAATGATTACTTAAGTCGGTGCGGTGTTTTGGCGAGAGATCCAATTCGCCAGCATACCTGTACAATGTAAATGATTACTTAAGTCGGTGCGGTGTTTTGGCGAGAGATCCAATTCGCACAGGTCACATTAACCTGGAACAGATGTGTTGCATGCAGGGTTTATAGCCAAGGCTACTGTGCTGCAGTCCTTTTTTTAAATCAAGAGTGGTAGACATGGTAGATCTAGATATTACAATGCTCAAATAATAATAATACATTTAATTTGTAATGCACTTTACATTTGAACAAATCTCAAAGTGCTACGATGTAAACTCATAAGCACTGTAAAAACATCAGTAAACGGATTTTAAAAAATAATTTCAAAATAAAGAATAGATAGTTGGTTTAAAAATCATAAGCTCGAGTAAATATAAATGTTTTCAGACTTTTTAAAAAAAAGTCTCAACAGTCTGTGGTGCCCTTAGGAAGTTGAGGAGGGCATTCCAGATCTGAGGAGCAGCAGAACAGAAGGCCCAGTCACCCATGGAGCTGAGCTTAGTCCTGGGGAGGCGGTGTGAGTGATGGTTGAGGATGAGGTTTGAGGAGAGAGTAGTTCTATCAGGTAGAGGGGGGCGTTTCCATAATAATAATAATAGAAGACAATGTCTCAAGAGTTGAGTAGGGACACAATAAACGCATACCTGATCACACCTACTGTCTAGAAGTGTTTTGGCCAAATGAGTCAATTGATCTGAATGTAGACCTCTCATGTCGGTGGTGCCTGGAGCTTGAGCGCCGCCCGCCCCGTACTGATAACAGAGCCCCCTTCCTCCCCGTCCCCTCCACAGCGGCCCACAGACCTTCATGTCTGGCGGGGACCGAGGAGGAGCAGGAGGTGGAGGAGGTGCTGGGGGAGCAGGAGGCTGGGGCACCACGTTCCAGATATGGCAGCCTCAGGCCCAGCAGGAGCACAGTGAGTCCACACGTCGCCGTGGTAACGCCCGGGTGGAGGGTGGGGGAGGCACTCGGTTTACTTTATCAGTTCTCTAGTGATTGTTCAAAGTCATCAATAGGTTGTAATTTTATTAGGGGGAGTCGAGGCTTGTCTTCAGCGTGAAATGTTTGGTCCCACGTTTCGTCCGATGTTCATTTACAGCCTGTGTGTGTGTGTGTCCTAGGGCTGGGCGATATGGACAAAAAATAACATCCCGATATAGTTAGGTTGAATACCGATACACAATATTTATATATAAAGTGGGATAAATCTTCAGGCATATAGAAAAAAAACAGGAAGCCCAACAGAAATGTGACATTTTTTATTTTTAGAGACATTAATTGACGTGAGTTTTCTCTGGTGGCTCCGCCCCTTTGACACTCTGAACGCATGGAGGGAGAGACGAACCAATCAAAAGTCATGAATAAATCCATAATATAACTATCAATATAAACTATATTGTCTAATCTTATATCTCTTTTGAAAAAATTCCGATACACCGGTATATCGCCCAGCCCTAGTATGACCTGTAGACAGAGCAGTGTTTCCCTCCCTTGTCTGTAGGGATGTCACGACAACCGATACTTCCGTACCAAGTCGATGCCAAAATTCTGATATCCTCATTTGTTTTGCGACAGGACTGTCAATCATTCTGTGTGTGTGTGTGTGTGTCTCAGGTCACAATGGAGCCCAGACGGGTCAGATGGAATGGGAGCAGTATTACAAGAAGCTAGGCAAGTGTTGTCACTCACAGGGAGAGAGGGGGCGGGGCCGGTTGTTTACCTGTCACTCCGTTTGCTGTACTGCAGTAGATGTGTTGCCAGTGACGACACTATTTTTATTTTAAAGGTGGAGTCAGCGATGCTGGATGAAAGATTATTATAACTCTTCAGTGTTCCCTCAGCTCCCACCCCTCATATTTACACACACTGAACCGGCCGCTAGTAGATTGGATTACAATTGCTTTCTGAACCTTTAAATGTAAAGCGCCACTGTCAACTTCAGTGGATCTCTCCTCACTGCGTCCCAAGGTTATAAATGTAAACAAAAATGAACGAAATAACGAAAACTAGGTGGGGGGAAAAAAACATTGTCGTTAACTGAAGTAAAAATAAAAACCGAGGCATTACAGAAAAATTATAACTTAAACTGTATTGTCTGGTTGCAAAACTAACTGAAATAGAATTATATAGTAAATGTCCTTAGTTTTCGTCTTTCTAAAGTTGTATGTTTTTGAGTTTTTATCACAATATTTTTTGTGAGGGCTGACGTTGGTTGTGCATGCTCGTTAACACAGCTCCTAGCTGCTCCCGTGTGTAGCGACATGGAAAATGCCTCCACTTGACTTTGTGTAAACGAAATGTGCATTTATTGTTAGAATCCACGTGTCGAAACACGTACATGAAATGTACATGAAATCAAATAAAATGGTAAATATCTAGATTACTTTAACTAAGCCTAACGCTGTGACTACGCTAGAAAACTGTGTTGCTCCGTAGAGAACACCGCCAACTGGCGGACATCAAAGATGTGATCATGTCAGAACAAAGATAAATCATGCGAGACCTTTTTCCACTTTTAATGTGACCTATAATTTGAACAATGCAATTGAAAACCAAACTGAAATCTTCTAGGGGAAACATTTAAAATTAAAACCTTACAATAACCTGGTTGTATACGTGTGCACACCCTTAAAGTAATACTTTGTTGAAGCACCTTTTGATTATATTACAGCACTCTCTCACTTTTTGGGTAAGAGTCTATTATTAGCATGGCACATCTTGACATGGCAATATATGCCCACTCTATGCAAAAGCACTCCAAATCCGTCAGATTGTGAAGACATTGCCTGTGCACAGCCCTCTTCAGATCAACCCACATATGTTCAATTGGAATCAGGTCTGAGCTCTGGCTGGGCCATTCCAAAACGTTAATGTTCTTCCAGTTCCAGCTGAAGAAAAACAGCCCCAAAACATGATGCTGCCGCCCCCATGCTTCACTGTGGTTATGGTGTTATTTGGGTGATGTGCAGTGTTGTTTTTGCGCCAAACATACCTTTTGGAATGATGGCCATAAAACTTTCCCACGTGCTTTTGAGGGACTTTGTTTGATTTTGAAAACTTTAGCCGGGCTTGGATGTTTTTATTTGTAAGAAAAAGCTTCCGTCTTGCCACCCTACCCCATAGCCCATATGAAGAATACAGGACATTTGTCACATGTAGCACACAGCCAGTACTTGCCAGAAATTCCTGCAGTTCCTTTAATTGTGCTGTAGGCCTCTTGGATGACTCCCTGACCAGTTTTATACATGTCTTTTTTTTCGTCAATTTTGAAGGGACGTCCAGTTCTTTGTAATGTCTCGGTTGTGCCATATTTTCTCTACTTGATGATGTCTTCACTGTGTTCCATGGTATACCTTCTCCTGACTGATATCTTTCCACAAGGAGATCCCTCCTATGCTTTGGAAGCTCTCTGCGGCCCATGGCTTTTGCTCTGAAATGCAACTAATAAAATGTTGGATGTAGGAAAATCCTACTAGAACAGCTGAACTTTATTTGTGATTAATCTGTAATTTGATTGGTTAATTCTGAACACTGCCACATCCCCAGTTATAAGAGGGTGTGCACACTTATGCAACCAGGTTATTGCAAGGTCTTTATTTTAAATTTCCCCCCCTCGAAGATTTAATTTCGTTTTTCAATTGAATTGTTAACATTATAGGTCACATTATTAAAGGTGGAAAAAGATATGACATGATTTATGTGTCATTCTTTTCCATTACAAAAACCTGGCATTTTAACCAGGGGTGTGTAGACTTTGTATCTATTATATATGTATATATGTATATATTTATCTATTTTGTCTATAGTGTATTAGGGATTGCACCGATACGATACTGAAATCTGAAATCTGTCTGATACTGACTTAAATAGCTGGATCAGTATTGGTGACAATTGGACAGTTGTTGCTGATAAAATTAAAGTAATTTACACACGTAGGTCTACTGTCAAGCATCAGCCATGTCTAACCTACCCAGGCCACGCTATCAGCAGCAGGTTTATAAAATGCATCTAAGTCCTAAAATAGAGATTGGCTGTCATTTACTTTGCAACAGAACTTTAAATTTTACACTGGAATCGGATCAGTAATGGGTATCGGCCGATACCCAAAGTGCCGGTATCTGTATCGGGACTGAACAAACTGGATCCTGTGTGTGTGTGTGTGTGTGTATATGTGCTAAGTGCCACTGTGTCTCCTGCCCCTGTCAGCAGGCCAGCAGACCCAGGCACAGAGCTCAGAGTACAGCAAGTGGGGTGAGTGTGTGTGTCTGTGGCAGCGCGTGTGTGTGTTAGGGCTGGGCGATATGGACCAAAAATAATATCCCGATATATTTAGGTTGAATACACAACATATATCGGTATTTTCTATAAAGTGGGATAAATGTTCAGGCATGGAGAAAAAAACAGGAAACCCGACAGAAATGTGGAATTTTTTCATTTTTAGCGACATTAATTGACATGTGTGAGCTTTCTCTGGTATCTCCGCCCCTTTGACACTCTGGACGCACTACGTGCAGGCATGGAGGGAAAGACGAGCCAATCAAAAAAGTAATGAATAAATGCATAATATAACTATATCGCTATAAACGATATTGTCTAATCTTATATCTCTTTTGAAAAAATTCTGATACACCGATATATATATATACACACACACATACATACATACATACACACACACACACACACAGGTATATTGCCCAGCCCTAGTGTGTGTGTGTGCGTGTGCACCTACTCACCGTACCACCCCCACACCCCCCCCTCTTCCCCAGGCCAGGGTGTGGCAGCAGCTCCTGGGAACCAGCAGAGCTCCACTGCCGACTACAGTGCCTGGGTGGATTACTACAGGCAGCCTGTGGCCTACTACAGCCAGCAGGGGGCGCCCCAGGCCCACAGCCTGCAGGTGAGGAGCAGAGGCACGTGCACCCCCTGAACACAGCCCCTGAACATGAACCTGTCTGCCGCTGTGTAGGCGGTAGGCTAGCTGTGTGCGTAACCCGGTGTTGCTACGCAGCCTCTGTAAATGGTAACGCAAACAAAATGGTGCAGACCGCACCACACAACACTGTACCCAGCCTTGGCAATGAGATTCCAGTGTGTGTGTTTGTGTGTGTTTGTTGTGGGGAGGGGGTAGAGCTTTTGATTGAGCACCCAATGGCAAAGAAGGAAGAGGTGTCTTTGTTTTGGGTAGAGTTCAAATATCAACAAGCTTTCGCTGTAGTTACTTAATATACCTTTTAAATATTTCTTTTGTTTTAATGAGGTCCTCTCCTCCTTTTGCAGGATCATTGAAAGATGCCCTTTAGACTTGAATCTCTGAGAGGATGAAAACAAACCTTTTGTAACAGGTTTCTAGATTTGCAACGCCTTGAAAGACTTTTTTCTTAGTGAGAAACACTAGCTGTAGAATTACTTATATAATAAAAGAATATTTCTAAATCAGGAACCTTTATATGTTACTAAATACTTAAATACATTGTTATATTGAATGGACAATATCTGGGGTCCCTTTTTGAACTTGAGAACTGTTTTTGTTTTTTCTATATTGTCTTTCCTCGTATTTTGTTTTAATTCTGATTATTCCGCCAAAATGAACCCAGGAGTTGTAACATTTCAAATGCAAATACAATATAATCTATTTTTTCTAGTTCTGTTGCAATAAAAAAATATTGTGGGCTTAGCAGTCTTGAATACCTATTTGTTATGTCATCAAATGTTTAAAGAGTGTATAAAATGTTTGCTTTGTTGTCCTTTGGCATAATTCAGTGAAATGAAACTGTGATGTTTTGTTAAGGAAATGTTTTCTTTTCATTTTGGTTACACGGTAAATGGAGTGTTGTCGCATATGGCAGTCAATTCCGCAATTAATTCCTTTTTGTGCATTGTATAATGTTCCTCATGGTCATTTTATTGTACTCTGGTTAAAGAAAAAGGTGCAATATCTTATTTCTTTTTGAAACAAATACGAATTTTCTAATATTTTGACACTTTTTAACTTGTAGTTTTTAGATGTATTTTTTTGACATAAATGTAATGGATAATTTATTATAATGATCTGATAGAACTGGGGGGATGTTGCATATAGATTTGAGTTTTATTTTTGTTTTATTTTTGCCTTTGCTATCTTGTAAAACTATGTATATATATGCTCAGATATTTGACTAAATTGTTTATTTAAAAATATACATGAATATATATATAGAAAATCAATTGTTTTTTGTTTTTCTTTAGAGTCATTATCGCAGGAATATGTCCCTCTTTTTCTGTTCTGTTTTCTAACTGAAAATATAAAAAGATTGTGAATGTGTCATTTGAAATTTGATGTTGCATCTTACTATAAAATGGAAAGTGCTAGATTCTTGTCTGTTCTGTATAACTATTCAAGACTGCCAAGCCTCTGAAATTCTACCTGTGTTAAAATTAATTGTAGTTGTTTTAATATTTTATGTTTTATGATCAAAACGTTGTCTCTTCTGGTACCAGCCAGTTACCTATTGGCCCATTGAATCGTCACTGTGGGGGGAGGGGTGGTAGTGTTTTGGACTCTGTCCTAATAATTATATCACTTTTTAAGTACATTTTTCTTTTTTTTTCTATTTTGTGTGGCCTAATATACTTCCATTATGGGAAAAAAATATTCTAGTATTAACTGCAGTTATTAATGAAAAGGGATTTAATTTTGAGATGCCTAATTTTGGTGTGTGTTTCTTTTTCCCCTTGTGTACATAACAGTGTATTAAAAACATCAACACTACCTTATTGTGTACCATTTTAAGATTCTGTATTTCTTTTGACAAGTTTCAGATTACCTTGCTTTGGTTACATTCTTATACAAAATGTTAATTATTGATGTTTACTTAAGAATATGCTTATAGGAGATATTCTATTGTGTATGTATATACTAATAGATTATATATTTTATACAATATATAGGTCAATTGTATGTTTTCATGTTTTATACACATTTTCTCTAGCTCACTGACAAATTAAAATGGGGTTTTCCGCAAGCATCTCTTGTGGTTGAGTACCTAAGATATTTCATAATGTTACATGCCCTGTTACATTATTTACGACTTAATGTAGAAAGGCATAAACAGGTTCACAATAGTATGGAGTCATTGGATAGCTCAACTGACCTTTGGGTTTAAATGAATGTAAAATGTGAGCAGTTGACTGTTTTAATAGGTGTCATTTCAAATTAGGTTTGAATTGGCCCTGAAACATAAGTCCTATGGGTTGCATTTGATTTTCCCCAAAAAAGAGATAAATAAAAACCATATGGCTATAGGCCCAGTCTGCCATAATATTGAAATTTAGGTAAAGGTTTTATTTGTTGAATTTAAGTAGGCCTAATTTTTGTGAATGTACATTATTTATAAATCATTGAATGCTTGCTTTACTGTAGGAGTTGATTTATGTTAAATTCTGTCTTCATCAGTTAATTTAATCTTAATGATTAGACAATAGGCCTACTCTTTCCGCAATTAGGCAACTAATTATATATCTTATTGTAATCCACAGTACATACATTATTATTTAATAGACTGTACTGAGGATTACAATATATTGCAATCCACAGTACATACATTATTCTTTAATAGACTGTACTGTGGATTACAATATATTGCAATCCACAGTACATACATTATTCTTTAATAGACCGCACAGGGACGGTTTGTTCATTAGGGCAATTGGGCGACGCACTGCCAAAGGGAGAAAGAGAGAGGAGGGAATTTTCCAATTTACCAGTGTGCGCTACGGTAGCTG
>JAODUK010000020.1:328726-347147 GCA_027564635.1 Typhlichthys eigenmanni
AAGTTTGGGGTCCCTTACTGAAGCTGCTGCCCCCGCGACCCGACTCCGGATAAGCGGGAGAAGATGGATGGATGGACAACCACACACGTTAATGCATTTTGGATTTTGTGTGATAGACCAACACAAAGCTGTGCATAACTGTGAAGTGGATGGAAAATGATAGATGGTTTTCAAAATTGTTTATAAAAAACTGTAAAGTGTGGCATGTAAAAGTGTTCAGTCCCCCGAGTCAATATTTGTAGAACCACCTTGTGCTGCAAGTCTTTTGGGGTGTTTCTACCTGCTTTTCACATCTAGAAACTGACATTTTTGCCCATTCGTCTTTGCAAAATAGCTCAAACAGTCAGATTGGAATGAGAACGTCCAGCAACAGCAATACTCAAGTCTTGCCATTGATTCTTACTTTGATTCTAACACAAGAATATGCTTTAATCTAAACCATGCCATTGTAGCTCTGGCTGTATGTTTAGGGTCGTTGCCCTGCTGGAAGGTGAATCTCCGTCCAGGTCTCAAGTCTTTTGCAGGCTAACACGTGCCATGATAATTGGATAATCATATACCATAACATAACTGTCAGTGGAGAGTATGTGCAGTTGGTTGGCATGTCAGAAAAGACTGCAAATTTCCTTAGCCATACATTTTAATGAGACAACTGCAATACAAAACTGGAATAATTGTAGCTGTTTGTTACATAATACTATGAAATTACAACAACTTGAAGCAAAGGATAATTTACCTAATGTCACATTTACTACCTTTTTTTTTAACGGTGTACAATACATTAAAATATGGCACCGCTAAAGAGAATATGAAATAAGAAAATTAATTTTACCGTCTGATGTCTCAAGATGACAGACTACCCTGTACCTCCTCTTCACACAGATGAATAATGGTAACATTAATTTGAGCTAAATGATGCATACATTTATTGACAAAATAAAATTTTGAACAGATTGACAGTGAATGGAATGCTGGGTGTAACAACTAAACACAAGACAGGACTGACGTTGATCAGGCAGTACAAACACCCACTTACTATAGCATATTTACAAACTGAGAGGAATAAAGTACATTACAAAAGAGCCTAACCCCTACCAATAGATGATTGATGAAAATAAAAAGAAAGATTGACCACAGGGTTTCTGTCCATCACTTGAAAGTGTAAAAAAAAAAAAAAAAAAAGACATTCCAACTGTTTCTTCATCTTTGATCTTTACATCCATGCATCCTCTCATTTTCTTTCATTAGACCTGGAGCGACTGAGTGAAAAGAAGAACAAACAAATAGAAGTTAACATTGTATTCCTGTTCAATAAAAAAACATTTATCATGATCCTTGTTGCTTAGTGAACGGGATTATAAAGACAATGAGAATTGTAGAGAGATTATGTTTCTCAATACTAAAGCTATTGTGAGGTTATACAACACATTTTATTTATGTATGTATCTATGTATGTAAATAAAAGTGAACATTAACTGTTAACAAGAAGTTTTCCTTAAATCGCCAAATAAAATCTGAATATACCATACTGCATTCTAGTATACTAAGAGGGTCATATCTTGAGTTATTATATTAAGTTCTGACTCATTATTTGACATAGACAACCATACCTTCTCGATCTAGAGAAAGACCTTGAAGGTTTGTGGTTTCTGTCACGGGACAGGGACCTATCCCTCTTCCTGTCTCTGGAGAGGGACCTGCAAGAGTCAACCACAGCCAGTTCAACACCGTCTTTTCTTAAACATCAAATATCTGTGAGAGCATGATTGTATATTGTTCATTACAGATGCTTTACATTTCAGTCCATATATTCACCATACGCATTACAATGTTGGTGCCATTACAGGCTCTAATCAATAAAAGTGTAGACATTATTCGAGTAACACAGTCAAAGATTACCTGCTTCGGCTGCGACTGAAGCTCCTCTTGCGTGGGGATCTGATAGGAGAGAATAAGATGTTAAAGTAAAGGAAAAATTAATTGGTCACTTTTGACACCCATAGTGGTCCACTTTGCACGCTGCCTGCTCTGAGGTAGTCTCATTAGGCCTTCTTTAACACACACAGCCTCTGTGTCATTGAATATGTTTCTCAATACGAAAGGACCAGCTCCATGAAGCTGGACATCCCCGTGGATTGACATTGATTTGGGCTACAAACGCCAATTCACACTGCATATACTCCTTGGAAATGTACAAACTTGCAGGGGAGATTACGATGCGCATGTAAAAAAAAAATAAGGGATATTAGTGGAATTAAAACGGTCAATGATGCTTAGAACGGAAATCTGAAAATTAACTATAGTCCCAGCTCTACAACATAAAACAAAACGGAACATTAGAAAATACAGAATCCCACGGCTGTAGATATTGATGTGAATTCATTTCTAGGATGGCTTATTAGGATAGAATACAGCGTGCCATTTATATGTAATATTTTTGTCAGTGTATTTATGCTGGTTTTCTCTTTTGTCTCGTTTGAATTTGGGGTGGGCATCATATACACTGACAACCACACACAATACGTCGCCTGGTCCATTGCACCTGAAGAGTATTAGGAGATTGCTAATGTACTGTGCACTCGCCTACAATTAGAGAATAAGCGATAATTCAGACAACGCAACCACAGACCACACAAAGTAAGAACTTTTACTTTTCATAATCGGGTGGAGGGCTAACGGGGGAGTTCTCACTCTTGTGACCTAATACTACTAACAAACCCAGGACACACCAGACAAATATGAATCACCCATGTCCCTGGTAAATGGATGGCGGTTCAAGACATAGGCTATTGAACCAATAAGATAAAGTAATGAGTGAAGGAATGAAGACAAACCTTTACAAATCACACACATTAACCTTTGTAAAACCAGCTCTCTCGACTTTCAATATTGTAATCAGCAGTGTACTGAATGAAGCAGGAAAAACTTACTAGTATTTTGGTTTTCAACAAGCTAGATATGACGAAAGGGAGGCGGACTGTCGACCGGGTAGGCAGAATTGGCTGAATGGGAGTGGCCAGATGCTGCAAGGTGATAAGTTCGCAGGCAGATGGGGGCTGGCAGTGGCTTTTTTTCCTGCTTTTATTGGTTAACCGAAGGCTGCTGCTGGTAGGTTGTAGTGTAGACTTTTGGGAACGCATAACGCTGATTGGTCGGGAATGTGAGGTGGGCCGCTGTCGTTTGGGTTAAGGTTGGAGGAGGAGGAGGAAGAGGTTGAGAACGGCATGCTCAGGAACCAAAGGGCTGGTGCAACCTGACGACTGGCCATGCCTGGGTCATGTGACACAACATCAGCCAAGCTGATTGGGGCACGCTGGTCAGCGGTCACATGATGCTGAAAGAGGACTAGTTGATTGAGGGTGGTGAGAAGAGGCATGGTGGTGACTCTGCAACGGGGTTCATTTTTATTAATAAAGATGGAAAATAAAAGGCAACCTCAAATTAAAGAAAATGATTTTGATCCTTCTAAAACAACTGGCATTTTCATTCCCTCCTATTTATAAAAATAAAAAACAGAATTATGGCTAAACTTAAGTCCCTTACTTCATCTTACATAAGTAATTATATGAAAGAAGAAGGGGGAGGGGGGAGCATTACACCTCACAGTTGTGCATAGACCATTCACCCCGTGAACTGAGTTTACTCTACATTAGTCTGTAAAAGTTCCAAAAGATACCATTGCAAAGATTCTGATGGGCTACTGCTGTGGTCTAACTGGAAATGATGCCAAAGAAATGTCAGTGAAGATGAAAACTGAATGCCCTATGCATCACAACACACAAATGTATTTTTTACCACAGAACTTAGTTAACTCTTAAGAGGACTAGACTCTGGGAAACACTGCCGATTTGACTGTGGATTCAGGATTCATTAACAGAGTTAATGTAAAAGGATTGGGCAGTACGATTAGTAGGGACTATGGAGCAACAATGTCATAAAATGCAGGGCTACCTTCGTCTTGGTGGCGGGGTACGGCGTCTGTAATCATCTCTAGGACGCCGGCTCCAGGAAGGAGGGGGGCCGCGGTTGCGGCTGCGTTTCTCTCCACTGGACAGCTCCACTCGAACACGGCACCCACACAACGTCCTGTATTGCAAAACAACAAGCAAATTGCCTGAAGAAGTCTGAAATTCTTTACTTTATTAGTCGGTGTAAAGGCTATGGTAAACTTCAATCAAATGCAATGCTCTTGAGAATATGGACATGTGAACTCCCAGTGAACTCTTACGTCCACTTAATGAAATGAGATGGCAGAGCCATCGGTGATATTCAAAACAAAGAAGGAACAGTAATGTAGGAAAATGATGACTGTTTTGTGGCTGGTGGAAACAAGATTAATTTGATACATTTTAAACATAACTCTTCATTAACCCTTTTAATAGGTTACAATTATTAATTTGCTACTTCTATAAAAATCAATGCAATATCTGAATCAAAAAATGTACACCCTTCCTATCTGCTAATTTATTTATATAGGCAACAGTTATAGGCAAAATATTAAGGAGCACCAATATAACTTTACATTGCCTCATATTTTCACATCACTTCCTTAATTAAAGCAAAAGTAGATTGTCTGAAGTATACCTTCATGACTCAGCAGTTAGTTTGTTACACAGAACCATCCCAGAAGCCCATTGAAACGTTTGGAAAAGGGTAGGCACTTCACAGGTGATTGGATAAACCATCTGTCTATTTGGGCTAAGGTCAAGCCTAAACTACAGCCATAGTTGCCAATACCACGCTGATTGCCCATGGGCCTGAAGCCTGTCTAGGATGATACTGGCGAGATCAGGATAGTATCACAAGGCCAATATACCGGTACCACAGCCTAAGAACAAGGTGCAATGGTTGTACATACCTTCCATCAAGTTCACGAACTGCATCTGTTGCATCTCTGGGATCCTCAAATTCTACAAAAGCAAAACCGGGGGGGTTTCGTGCCACCCAAACACTGCGAAGCGGTCCATAATAGCCAAAGGATCTCTCCAACTCGGTCTTGTTTCCATTGTTGCCCAGGTTTCCAACATATACTTTGCAATCAAGAGGACAGTCTCTGTGCATGATTGGATCTGAAAATAGAGCGAAATAATTTAGTATTTAAGAGGTTATGTAATAGCGACCGAGAAATTGACGTCCTTTAACACAGCATGCACCCTAATGCGTACAAAGAACATACTGTATGAAATCGATTCACGTTTTGAGGGACAGTTCTGCCTACTGTGCAAATTATCGAGCAAACATACAATCTTACAGTTCCAATTCAGTATATGACGAATGCAAATACTTAATACGCGAATGTGTCGACGAAAGAACCGATTTGACGGTGAGGTGACGTTGATATGGGTTGTTTGGATGGCTGGATGTATGTCGGGCCTAGTCTTCCAGTATCAGACCAGTACTACGAGATAAATAACAATGCATTTTCAAAAACGAACTTTAGATAGTTGTTTGTTAACTAACAACAAAACACATGCATGTAATAATAAAGGTCGGAAAATATACTATGTTCGATTTCTAGGTTAAAGCTCATCTGTACCGTACCCGGTAGCTAAAATGGCAGTCGCCTTTTGTGGCCAAACCAGTTAGTACCAGTAGCAAACTTGCGATGACAAGAATTACATATTGTAATAAACCACTCACCACAGCCCAACTACATCAACGCAATTCTTATGTTTTAATATGTTAATCATAATCACCTTAAAATTCACTCTTGAAAATCAGACCAGAAAGTATTTACACTTAATCGCGACTCAATCCGTCGTGGTACAAAAAATGGCGTGATGAAGGTTTTGGTCCGCAGGCATAAATCTCGTTTTATGTATCACGAGCAAATGCAAAGAGCGCAGCAAATGCGGCCGATCACTATATGCAGGATGTAATTTGGTATATGCCTACACTTTGTATAACATACAATTATATTTACACTTTATCTAATTATATTTACATCAATTTCTTCAAACTATACAATTGCTCGAGCACCGCAAACGTAGTGGCAAGAATGCTGAACGGGATATTATTACGAACGTACCCAAGGAGGCGGATCAGAGGCGGGGTCTAACCATGTAGGATGGCGGTGCCTGCGTTAACTCGGTGAACTTCGAAGCGTAGTGATTGGACTCTTCACTGCGTGGTGACCCAATCACAAGCGGGCGGCACACGTACGAAACGGTGAGCAAAAAAGTATTCGATAGAATAAGCAGATGCAAACATAGCAAGTTACCTTACTTGAATATAGCACACTTTAAAATATAATATGTATGTATAGCTACAGTATAGGGGTTTTGGATATCATTAAATAAATTCGCTAGTAAAGTGAGTGTTGACGCAGAAACAATAAAAAAGCAAAACTTCGTATTTACACATTAGACATAAGGCTAACCTGCTAGCTTGACTTACTGTTGTGGTACCCACTTAACTGCATACAGTCAGGAATGGGGCTACCATGTAGCTAGGCCAGTTTATTAGTAAATTACGTTTCTTTAACGTCATTAGTGTCTTTCGTGTATACGGTACAACAACAAAAATAAACACCGTTGCATGTAAATCAATAATGGAAAGGTATTTCTTTGTGCTTGGTGTTTTATATTTTCAGTGATAGCTGAAAGACCAAAACAATTTTTGTGTTGCAATTTTCATAGCTTTATCTGATATGTGATGCTTTTATGTTTTGTCTGGGTAGGAATCTTCCCAGTAGGGAGGGAAGTTTCACCCTGAACCTCCTTCCACCATCTGGCCTGAAGTTCAGACAATGGAACAATATGCAACTGCCACAACCACAGGAGAGCACATGATGGTTCAGAGAGCCAATGGGCAGTGCCAGCAACTGGTAAATGTTTACAGAGCGCTTGTACTAACACGTTGCCTTTCTGTGACTGTTCTAACTTTTACGACTTCCTGGAATCATTTACTATACTACTACTACTACTACTACTACTACTACTACTACTACTACTACAACAACAATAAAAAGACCAGTCATAGAGTGAAACGAATAATTCCCCAATTTAATGAATACAGTGTATCAATAATAATTGTGACTTCACCATATTAAAAAAAAACATAATTTTGATTGCCATATCAATCTTGATTCCAGATAAGTGTTGATGTCCCAAAGCCCAAACAGCTGTGTCTATGCATGGAAGATGGTACTGCATCAAGATGACCAGCTTTCCCTCACAATCTCTTTTCTGTTTGTTCTGTGTTTTATTCTAAGGCTCAGGGCCAAACACTGATGGTGCAGGTGAGTGGTGGTCAGCTTCTACAGGGGACTTCTACAGGGCAGACAATAATGTTACAGACTATGGGAGGCCAGGGGCAGACCATCATGCAGTTACCCTCGTCTGGAACTCGGGGGCTCAAACCTGTAAGTACATTGTCAATGTAATGCATTGTAAGCTAATTATACACTCGTATTGTAGTATATTATTAAATGTCTAATCCTAACGTTAAATGTACAGCGCTTGGTTGCTTTATAATAGTGAAGATGTTTGTCCAGAAGTCGAGGTGGCTTTCTGGAACAGGCACAAACAATGTGATCTTTTAAACTCTCTAGGGAATGAGTGTAAAAGAGTGCCAGGCACTGCTGCACTCTCTCTGATGTTTGAAGCATCCAGAACACTAGATTAAATCACAGCCACAGTAATGTAATCCCTTTAAAGTGTACACTACACACCCTGTGCTGTAGCAGGTGTGCATCCACCTTTCCACCACAAAGCTGCACCACCATTCATGCAAACCTGAATCGCACCATTATGCCTATATGTGGTATTTATGTGTTTACGGGTGGTCATAAATTACGCCCAATCTTGCTGGCCCTCTTTTTCAGATCCAGCTGTTACAGCCAGGGGAGTTTCAGGTTCAGGGGGGACAGATGCTTCAGCTGTCAGGACTGCAAGGCCACACCCAACATGTTCTCATTCAGCAGCCCCAAGCTACTGGGCAGAACCAGGTACATTCCACATACATCCAATGTAACTATAACAACAACAGGTACATGAGGAATGCCTGATGATTGAATCTGATAAATGCATCAAACCACTGGTCACAGTAGTAATTCTAAGACATATAAACCAATCAGTAGTAATTGAGTATGTGAGTCAGTGTGTCTCATCATGACTCACTAATTGTGTTCATCAGTTTGCATTCCACTTTACAAGTGCTTCTGTGTTTTAAAGACATATTGTTTGGTCCTCAGGGTCAGCAGAAGCAGATTGCACTACAGGGGCTTCAGGTGGCACACACTGCAGATGGACAGACTATACTGTACCAGCCTGTCAACACCGATGCCAATGTTCTCCAGCAAGGTGCGGTGCTACAGTTGTTCCACTTGTTAAATCCTTTAGGAGGGCTTCATGTTCACATGCTGTCAAGGGTTTGATTTGGTTGGGGACGAGTCCTTCTCATAGTTTACTCTTACAGAATCTCTACTGCTATGAGCTGCTTTTACCTAATTATTTTAAAATGTCATTCATTTTAAATATAACTGATTAGTTATTAGATAAGTTTTAAACCTACATTGCAATATGTTTGCAAACAATTTTATTGCATAAAACCGTGATAAACTGACGTAAATAAATACCAAATGACTACAAGCCATGTGGAATACAGGCAGCCATGTGGAATACAGGCAGGCTGCATCAGGCTTCTGTGTCATCGTAGATGCGCCACAGACTTCACTGTAGGGCTGTGCAATTAATTGCATTTTTATTGCGATCGCAATTTCAATTCCGACTCATAACAATCACAAAAACAATATAATTGAGGATTTTTTTATTTATTTTGCACATATATTGTCTTGTATTGTAACACCTTTGCCCCTCCTGGGGTGAAAGTTCAACAGGAAAATTGTTGTGGGAAATTTGCTTTCACTGTTAAACAGTTTCACTGGTTCATTGTTTTTATGTGCATTGAATGCAACATCTTTTCAATTGTGTTAAAGTGTAACTGCACCCTAACATGTGTTTTTTGAGCTGTAAACATAGGATTGATCTGTGATGGGAGACATCAATGCTGGTGTTAGTATTTACAAGACAGAACTACGCGTCATATCCGTTAAAAATCAGCCTGGACAGTACACAAATGTCATCAAATTCAAATGTTAACGTAATGTTAAGGAGGGTCCCCCTCTCAGCCCTTCCTTCCCCTCCCCTCACTCAGCAACTTGACACAATATTCAAAGTTGTAGTGGGTGGAGTCAGGCTCTGCACTGGGGTGCAGTAAACTTTAAATAATCGTGATTTCAATTTTGACCAAAATAATCTAGATTTTTTTTTTCCCATAACCGAGTAAACATACTTTATTAGTGGTTCACACAATAAAGTTAACATGTCCATGTCTACCAAGCCATGAAAGCGGTGTCTATGGCTGACGTAAGGCTTATTATCAATATTAAATGGGTTTTTGTTGTGTGTGCTCCATTGTCTCTAATACGCTCATTATGCAGGAATGCGATGAGCTCTACTCTCAAGGAGAGCAAAAGCACTTAACACCTGTGGTTACCAACATTCCAGTAATATAAATTGCCGCTGTGAAAAGAGGTCTTTCTTGGGGGTGCAAAAGCCAAAGAACATGATCTAAATGACGTTACAACCTCACTCTTCAGATTCTAACAATGCAAACATGTGCTCTATAGCCAGTAAGGGCAAGTCTTGCAAGCACAGAAAGTAGGCATGTACACTGATAATAAGAAAAAATAGAAATTTAATCACGTGGTAAATTGTGGTTCTAGCTTTGAGTAACTTTTATTAAACAACCACTGATGGTAATTCCAGAGCTATTTGGCAATGTGGATTTTAAGGTTAATTGCTGTGTATAATTGTATTTCCCACTGGGCAGCACCAGAGCCCAGCTAATGTAAATTGTAGAGATTTGCCACGTTTCCTTTTTAATATGAATGACCATTACTGATACTTCAGTTGGTAAGGCAGCACTTTACTGGGTTGATCCCAGACTATACTTAATGGCTGTGTAAAGAAAGCAGCAGTATTTCAATGGTTGTTGAAATATATCAAGTATCATTGTTGTTTTGTGAACTTGTCGCTCTCTAACATGTAGAATCTGTCTTTCTCTAACAGGCATGATAAGCATCCCAAGTGCACAGGTTGGTGCTAATAGCATAACACACGGCGGACAGGGTGCAATGACTTTGTCTCTGCCTGGTAATGTGGTCAACACTGGCGGCATGATTATGGTAAGGAATGTGCGATGATAGCTAGTGCTCCTTTTGTGCATGTCAGCCATACATGTACATAGACACGTGTGTTGTTTGTGAACAAGATGGTTCCAGGCGGAGGGGGTGTGACACCTGTTCAGCGAATGCCTTTACCAGCCTCTGAAATGGTGGAAGAAGAGCCTCTGTACGTCAATGCCAAGCAGTATCGGCGCATTCTGAAGAGACGACAGGCCCGTGCTAAGCTAGAGGGAGATTGCAGAGTCCCCAAGGAAAGACGAGTGAGTGTGCACACAAATAGTTCCGGGTATACAGTATTACTGGGATAACCCTTCAGACACCGCTAGTGATTTTCACCATTTGGTGTGAAGCTACATTAAGGAGCATGAATTGGTATTTTGAAGCCTGATAACAACCCAGTCATTAGAATCAGGTGTGTTGGAGCAGGGAGACATCTAAAACATGCAGCACAGCGGCTCTCCAGGACTGGAATTGAATAGCCCTGCAGTACGGCATCTCATTTAAAACAATAATTTAATGTAATTTAATTTGCAGTTTAATTTTGAAGCACTGGATAATATCTCCATCTCACATATGTGCAGGTTGAGTAACGATACCATCCACATAATCTGATTGTACAAGCATGGAAAAATATGTATTTCTAGTGACTTTCATAATTATACCAATATTGTGCATGGGGAAACAGTTTGCTGATAGGAGAGATATCTTTAAACATTAATTGTATTTTTTCGCTGTCTGAACAACTAGGGAATGCCCTAAATTATAGTCTTGGTAATGCCAGGTTCAGACTAAACGACCTTCAAAGTCGTTAGATGGATGTGCAGCACACTACACGACTGTCTCTCTTATAATCGGGTGTCTCGACGTCGTTGTGTGATTTTACATGACTGAACGGCGACGAGGACGGGCCTTGCGACGCCTCGCCGACATGTCGCAGACACTCTCAGCAGTTCACGCTACACGATCGTCGCTCACGGGAGCGAGCTGTGATTTCCTTCCGAGTTGGGGCTTTTGTCTGCATGCTCAAAAAACTTGTCAGCAAACTAAAAACTATGCTAAAATTGTGTAGTGTGAACACCAGACAATTTTGCATTTGTATTGTATTTGTAATAAGTAGGCCAGTTAAAGCTAATTGCAAGTCACTCATACAGTCTGATTTGAATGTGTAAATGTCTCATGTCAGAATGATATGCTTGTCCCTGCAATGCTACTGCTCACACCCATACTGGCATTTGCCATAAACTAAGTATAGTCAGCTATTGCAAGCTAATTGTAAGCTAATACACTTTTTATCAAATTCACCAAATTCCTCCTTGCATTTTGCTATTTACCAATCTCTGTGCATGTTGAAAAAATAATCAGACATCTATACAGCCCTGGTTCTGTAAATAGGCACATAAACAAAGTGGCAAACACTGCTCACGACATCAAAGTTGTAGTACTATGCTTTTCTTAATAATGTATTTCAATGTGTGAGGTGTATTGTTTTGATTTGAGCTCAAAGTTAACAAGCGTTCTCGAAAATAACCAACCCTGCCTATAAATGTTACTAAGTCTTCAGGTGTGAAGATTGCAGTAGACTACAGATTTTCCAGAATATTGATATATTGTACAGTACATTTCAGGGATAAACTGCATGTGTTTAAAAGGGTTAAATACACAATTTGAGCAGATATTATTATTATTATTATTATTATTATTATTATTATTAAGTGGCTATTGCTGCAGAAGCCAAGTCTCCAACTCAGACACGCGCTATGGTTGTTGAGCGGTCCTGGTCGTGACTAGTGCTACAGGACATTTCCTTGGACCTGGGACTCCTGTGGCGTCTGTTAATGCTACACTTGACGGACCACTCTTAACTAACTAACTTTACTAAATGCTTTAAATCTTTCCAATGTGTTAGTTCTTAAGTAAGGCACAATGTGTAAATGATTATACATAGTATTAATGCAAAATGTTGATTACCTACCATCGACCTATTGCATCTTAACTGTCCTGGGGGGGTGGATTCCTCCCTCTGTGGTCCCTTCCCAAGGTTTCTTCCATTTTTTCCCCACATGTGGTTTAAATGGAAGTTTTTCCTTGCCCGGGGGGAGGAGCAGGTTAAGGGGGTGTTGTTTGTTTTCATGTGAAATGTAGGCTGTACAGCCCTTTGAGACTGCAATGTGATTAAGGGCTATATAAATCAAATTGACTTGACTAGAATTAGCAGTAGCCTGTATAGTAATTCTAAGTGTGAAACCTAAACCACAACAATGTGTTGAGTTCAACCACAACTGAAACAGTTACAACACACGTTAACAGTTTTTGTGTTGCTGATTCCTCAGAAATATCTCCATGAGTCAAGGCATCTTCATGCTATGAAGAGGCAGAGGGGGGAGGGTGGCCGCTTCTTCACTGTGAAGGAAAAGGAGGCAATGCTATTTAGCATGCAGGAGTGGGACATTACAGAGACCGGGACCCCCAACCAAGAGATTTAACACGCCAGCCTCTCACTAATCATCATCACTAATCATCTTCAAACATTGCTGCATTATTGCTAGTCATTGTTCATTTTGTTTGCACCATTTTGTGTTGGTGGTTTTATTATTACTCGTGTCATTGTTTCACTTTTTAAAGCATTCAGATTGCATGGGGTTTTGTTTTGTTTTTGTGCTTACCTGCTGGGAGACCAAAGTGTCATGTTGGTGCTACGATCCTGCTGCATAAGGGTAAGGTCACACAACGCAAAATCAACACTGGTGAGGGTTCGTCTCCCATTCACTGCCATTCTATCCAAGCATAAAACATAAATATGTGCTCAGAATGGACGTGAATGGGGGGCTTATATTCACACCAGTTGTATATCTGTGTGTGACCGTACCCTAACCCTGGTGTTAATATGTAATATGATGGGCATAATAGTAGTCGGCTGTGTTTTATTATGACATTGGGATTATTACTATGACTACAGACCCATTCAGAACAGCCCAAGAGATAAGTTATTCACACTAAGTACTATATCCATATAGTTTTAGAATTGATATAAGATCATACAGCACATTCAGTGTGTTTATATATGAAAAAGAATGTTGATACTGGAAAATCATATTTGAAGCTTTATAAACTCTCTCATGCATTTCTATTTAGATTTGGTGGTCAATTTTGTTTTACCATTATAGGCACACAGAATGTGTTATGAAGAAAAAGACACTTTTATTAAAAGTAAGATCTTAAAAATTGATTTAGCATCAAAACAAATTTGTGTATATAGCTAGATGCTGTCTGTATTTTTAAGACATTGTGCAACATTATTTTAATGTCTTAGCAAAGCAAGATCTGGTTTCTACGTTTGTCAATATGATTTCTTGTGTCCAACTTTTTAGGTTTAGCTACACCTGGTATAGTTTCTTGGCAATTCTTAACCAGATTTTTCCTGACGAGAATCTTATTCCCTTCAGGGAAGGGAATAAGCAATGGGGGCTGGTCGTTTAACTTTACCAACAATGTTTATTAACGCCAGAGCTAGGAAGTAATTAAGTACTGTCCTTAAGTAGCTTTTTCAGGTATCTGTACTTTACTTGTGTAGTAATTTTTCTGACAACTTTTTACGTTTACTCCTTACATTTTAACACAAATATCTGTACTTTCTACTAATTACATTTTCAAAACAGGCTATAGTTACTTTTAATGTTTTTGTATATTTTGCATAATTGTGCGCCTTCCCAATATCAAGATATATTTAAACCTAAATACCTAGAAGTATAGAGAGCCAAAGTCATTTCCACGTTATGGGGCCATATATGGTAGTCAATGCAAACGTAGAATAAACAATAAAACTTTGAATTAACTCATAGGCGCTGTGTCACCCACAATCACGGTGCCACTCACCCCTTAAGACAAACGAATATATTTCATATATCATCTGGTAAACTTGATTCGAGGTCAGATACACTTCCTTCCGAAAGGGGGCGACATATGCATGCACCGCCCACAAGTGAACCAGGTGATAGCTGAGCCAACAGCAACGATCCTGCGCCGCCCAACGCAGTTCGGTGACACTGATAACGTTAACTGAGGTTATTCGTATTGCCGTACACCCGCCTGTTAAGATTTTATTCACTGTGAAACTCCGCCCCCTCAGTCTGCCAGGTAGCGTTGCGAGGCAGCGTTATATACAGTACCTTCTAACATTTCCTGATGGAAGCACCCCGCGAAGCTGCGATTAGGTTTTTAGAAAGCTCGCCAGTAGCCCACAGTATGTCAGATTTAACGACAGAAGCGAAACTGGAGTTAAAGCAGGCCAGCAAAGAGGTAAAAGAGAGCGAAAACGTTGCGGAAAAATATTCTGCCATGACAGTGAGCAAGAACAGCGAAATGACCATGGGTGAGCTGTCGTCAGCCTTCAGCGCTGTCCCTACCCACAAACACGTTAAAAAGGTACAGTGAACTGCAAACTCCACAGCAATGTCAACGTTAAGTCTAGTTCATCTTACAATCATTTAAAACATGTCAGCAGCTATTTTAAAATGTGTTTACTGCTATGACATTTTTTAATACACAATTTCTTCTGGTGGGATATTAACCAATATCACACGAGTGCAATATTGCTTTTATATCGTGACAACAGATAATTGTTTGATTTGTTTGTTTAATAATTTATTGGATCCACCAACAGTCGAAATACGTTGGAAAGTATTACGATCCATCTTGCTAATCTTAACAGTCTTTCGGTCTATGCCCGCAACACCGATTGGTCTATACCTATAAGAACCACATTTAAGGGAAGTAGCCTACGCGTTGCTCCATTATATATACATTCACGCCATTCAGTCATTACTTCCCTTCGTCCATTCGTGACGAATATTCCTGATTTGATGATGCCAGATGGTATGCCTATTTGTGGAAATATATTAATCTTTGTGTGGTGCGAATATTTTTTATATAAGATATCGTCACTGTAATAGGCCTACGCCATACCTGTTATTAGAACGTCGGTAAACTGGAGCGATGCCGTTAAGTCTCAGTACATATCATCAGCACAATGGAATCATAATTGCCTCTTGTCCAATCAAATTACGTGGTCGGAACTGACTGTATCATATGAACACGTACCGATAGGCTACTAGTTTTATGTAATTATGCTTAATACATAGTCTATTGTAGGATGAGGGGGGATGTTGGTAGGAGAGAAGCTTAAGAGGTTAGGGGGGACACCGGACACATTCTAGGGGGTTAAGGCTCTTGACCCCCTATAATGTCGGCTAAAGTATCCAGAAAAACGTGTGTTGAAGAGGTATGACGTTTGTCTGTTCTGTCGTGTACTGTGGCTACAGTAGCCTACCTTTAGATTTGAGCCTATTGAGCTACATTTTTTTACATGACCTTTCATATTAATGCTATTTCTGGACTTTACCTGCTTCAGTAGAATCTACAGCTCACCTGACCTCGCTGTAGTGTTAGGGGCTATAAAGACGGAAGACTGGACACAATCATTGACACTGAAGTATGATCTTTTTTTGAATAGTCATTTTCTATTTGTTATTGCTTGTTTCTAACACTGTGATACTGTCCCTAGGTAAATAATCAGTTCCGTTTCATAGCTGTGAACATTTGAGTTAGACTATATAAACAGCCCTAGCCTACCATAAAAAGATCTGCAATTATAGTATTGCACAACTGCATATTCACAAGTGTTTATTCTATATTGTTATGTGATCTCATAGCAGTTTTGTTGCTGTTTCCACACATCCACCAACTGGGAAATCGAGCAAAGTAAAACGTATTTGCATTCCTATATATTTTTTATATCTTATATTGTTACATAAGATATAACAGTTACATAATTTAATACACTTTCAAGGAATGTATAATAAAATAGTTGAATCTTAGAAATCTTCACCTGATTGATGAAGACAAAATAAAATAGAAAATAGATCTATTACATAAATGGGATTATTCTATGATAGTCTCGTATTCCTTGCAGTGTGCTCCATGTCACTCTGTCGGTTCTCTACTTCTTTAGTCAGATCTCACTTCTTTAGTTAGATCTCACTGTTATGAGATCCAACACTGGCTGTAAATGCTATTCTGGCCGTTACAGAATAAACATTCAGTTACAACAGTCAAGTACGTAGCCAGTACGGTAACGATACTAAGGCGAATGCATATTTTACGATATCTTAATGTAGCCTACCTTCAACAGCCTTGTGTTTGTTTATGTTGTTCACATTCAGTTCAGCCGCCACCCACAAGCTATTAATCCACCGTAACTTTAGTTTAGCCAACTGTGTTTTATGGTTTGACAATAGGATGAGCTCTCTGCTCTATGGTACCGTACACTATAGTCTGACTCTGGCATGATATCTCGTTGGAATTGCACGTTCCTGAAGCACATCTAATGAAACATTTATATGGGTGCCCATGCATTTATTTAGGGTTATAGTGCCATGTGAACATGGATGCTAAACGTTAATTTACCCCATGGCGTACTAGTCGTCTAATAACTGCTTTGTTTGTGGGACATCAGGTGTTGCTAAGGAATATCCGGTAATCTGATTGGTTATTATTGACAGGTCGGAAAGGTCTATTACTTTTATTTAGGGATGGCACGATCCCGTTTTTCAGTCCCAATACAGATACCGGCACTTTGGGTATCGGCAGATACCGAGTACCGATCCGATTCCAGTGTTATAATAAGTTTTAAATTAAGTTGCAAAGTAAATTACAGCCAATCTCTATTTTAGGATCTAGATGCATTTGAGAAGCCTGCTGCTGATAGTGTGGCCTGGGTAGGTTAGATATTACTGATGCTTGACAGTAGATCTGTGTCTGTCCAATTTTCACTGATACCGATCCAGTTATTTAAGTCAGTATCTGACCAATTTCCAATCTCAGTATTGTATCAGTGCCATTCCTACTTTTAATACCCAGTAATAAGTAAAGTAATATTATTACATTTTGAAGGAGTAATAAGTATATAGTAACTTATTACTATTCCTGAGTAACTTGCCCAACACTGATCTTAACATGATATGACCCACATCAAAAATTTGCAGTAATTATATAATACACCTCAGGCCCCAACCACTGATCTCCCTACCCATAGAAGTTAGGGAGGTTTGTTAGTGGAATGCTATCTTTCCCCCCAAAAAATCACAAAAATCCTCCTTGTTATTGGTAGACTTCTAGGAACTATTTCCTGGTATGATACATGTTGTTAATACCCTGGTATATTACACAATGTATGTTGTATGGATGTATGCGGCAAATGTATAACACTGTTACCTAGCAGAATGTTGGCTGTGTACGACAACTTGTGTATGAGCTCCTTTACTGTTGACTAATGTACTGTTGTACCAAATAGTTGTACATGCTGCAAATAAGCGCAACACAACCAAATACATGCTGCAGACACAACACAACCAAATCGGACAAACGTGCTCCCAATAACCAAAAACAAATATTTTTGTACATTAACAGCAGACACACTGCTTTTCTCATAATACCAGAAAAGCCAGCAAAGCCATCTTTACTATTTTAATCTTTATTTGTATTTCCAATATTTAGTTGAAAAACTGTCAAACTAATTGTATACCTTTTCCACCCGATGGTACGGCAGATATGTATGATATTATGTGTAACCATCTTAACACTCCAGAGGAATATTTCTAGCTTGATTTAGAGGTTAATCCTGCTGTCACAGAAAGGAGTCAGCTGACTCAGTTGACTAGAAGGTTGTTGTGAGCTACGTAGAGTAGTACCCTTTGTACACATTTTCATTATATTGTATGGTTTCAAAAATGCATCTCAATCTATAGCTAATTATTCCTTTATTTCATTTTGGTTTGTTTTCCTTTGGTTTTTCCACATGGCCAGACGATGAGGATGAGGGAGAAGTAGTGGAATGACATGTCTTACCGCTGAACTGTATTTCAGGCAAACTGATACTTTTTCACTCTTCAGGCGGCAATGCAGTGTTTCGTTGGAGAAGTGTGAAGGTGTTTTTGGGGCAAAACATCTAAGCATCTGTGACAGTGAATTTGTAGTTGTACAATGTACTTCACACATTTGTGTCAGTTAATTTGAAGTCACACAGATAAATGATTTAGTAGTTAAACTCCTACAACAGTTGCACCTTCTCAAATTCTCCATTGCATGTGCACAAAGGATTAGTACCGCAAAATCTGAGGCCATGGTTCTCAGCAGGAAACCGATGGAGTGCCTGCTCTGGGTAGGGAATGAGTCCTT
>JAODUK010000020.1:347247-363590 GCA_027564635.1 Typhlichthys eigenmanni
TTGTACACAATTGAGGTGATGCAATGCCCAGTAGTGCGTAAGTGTGTTTCTGTATACTATTTCTCCAGCCGTGGTCATGTGGTGTCATAAATGATGGTATTATGAGAGGTATTTATTGAAGTCTGGATAAGTAGGACATCACTGAAGGCCTAGGTGTGAAATGCACGGCCCGCCACTGCCTAATGGTGTAGTTGCAGGTGTGGCCACACTAACTATATGTGGTAAACAAAGCAATCCACAGCCAGATGAACATAGTGTACCTCATTCTGTAAATCTTCCATGTTTAAAGCAGGTAGGTGCAAGGAACACTGCAGACTACTGTGAGAGCGTTTTCACCCAGCTGATCGACACCCTCCAGAAATGTTATGGCATGGTAAAGAGGAAGATTGAAGCAGAGGCTTCCCTTCAAAGATCCTTGACCAGCCTAGAGCTGAACACGGAGGCTTTACGAAAGCAGGTTGCTGAACTAAATCAGCTGGCATGCATTGAAAATGATGTCCACTTCCTGCAGGTGAAATATGTGGTGGCATTGGATGAACAGTGAAGGCTGGATGTTTAGCACTTCATAATAGAGGAAGGTTTTTATTTAGATTCTTCCCTGACAGAAATGGCCTTCATCCTTCTATACGATTGATGACCAGACAGAGAGTTCTCCACTGCATCACTATGAGCGCATAAAGACAGCTGTTGATAAGTTCGGAAAGCAGATGGAGGAATTTTGTCAAAAAGAAATAACGACACTCTGCCTGACGGGTATGTGAGGATGAATTAAAACATTTGTTTTAATAATAAAGATGAATTGATTTAAAAAAAAATTACAGTTATCATGGGATGTGCATCTTTTATGATTAAGTCATATTTGATGAGGTTATTGGATGAATCTATACCATTAAACAATATCTTGTTGGTTTCCCTTCAGTTTCCAGCACCAGCTATGAAGCAGACATTCAACCTAAGACCAGGGTAGAATTTCTGAAGTGTAAGTTACTTTGCAGCGTGATGGAGCATTACCTATTCTGACATGCTTTTCCATATAGGCTACATCATCCAATTAGAATACTGTATCATGCTGCCCATAAAGAACGTAAACTGCCACGGTCCGCCCCCCATTGTCCTGTGTTTCGCAGTTTTTGTTTGTTTCTGTTCTCTTCTCTGCCTACAGACCACCCGTCTGGTTGTCCTGTAGTGGTCCGTTTGTCCTGTAGTGGTCCATTTAGGTTTGTCCTGTGCCGGTCTGTGTTGCCAGCCTCAAGTTGATTGTCTCATTGGTTTCAGCTCACCTGTTCCTCATTGTCTTAGCCCAATAGCCTGTCTTTCTTGTGTTCCTCTCTATTTAAGCCCTTGTGTCTCTTTGGTTCTTGTCCTGTCATTGTTGTGTCTACATGTGTGGCGTGGTTACTGCCCGCTGTGGAATAAATCCCTTTGAACTTGCCTTTGCGTCGTGCATAAATGGTCCGCTCTGCCTGCCACTCCTCACTAACCTGACATGCCAGAGGATATTAAACTGAAGCTTGCGCGCGCGGCTAACTCCTGACAGTAAACACTGATAACTCTCCTCACTGTAAGCTCACAGTATTCATATAGACATGTCTTGTTTTACATAAAATCACAGAAGTGTGTGTGTAGTGTATATATCAGGGTTCCTACTGGTCATGGATTTTTTTTTATGTTAATATGGAATTTAAAAAAGCCCATTGCAGACATGTCCATTGCAGACATGGAAAGTCAGGATCTTTTTTTTTTCTGGGTTGAATCATAGAATATCTGGAAATTATGCTTGCATTACCTTTTGCATTAACATTCATAAAAATCTTACTGAATGTGGCACTACATTTTGAGGTTACAACAATGTAACTTTTTTCTTTTTATACATTAGTAGTACCTATGCAAAATATCACATTTTCCATATTTTTTATCACCATGTAGCTGTCACATTGACACAGATATTCTGGTGGCCTTTTTTCTGTTAATATTAATAGAAACTCAGATTTTTCATCAGTGAAAGTCAGGGAATTTGCCATTTGACTTGAAGTGGGAACCCTGGTGTGTTTGTGTGTGTACTCTCTTAAACAGTTTTCTATTGAACATTGCTACAACAAACCCATTGTTTGGTTTCTGAGGGTGATCTAATTCTAATGCAATTAAGGAGTAACGACTGTTTATCCTTGCCCTCAACGTCTCTATTGCATCTCTTTCAGATGCTTGTGAGCTTACCCTGGACCCAGACACAGCCCACGGGGATCTGCTTCTTTCAAATAAAAACAGGGAAGTAAAGTTGATCCCTCACACACGGAATGACAGGGCGGCAAGCCACCCTGAGCGGTTTTCTCGTCGTCGACAGGTGCTCTGTAAGGAAGGGCTACAAGCTGCGCGCTGTTACTATGAGGTAGAGGTAGATGGCGACAAAGCTGAGATTGCGCTGGCTTACAAAATAATAGACCGAAAATCTAGTGCCAAGTCAGCCTTTGGAGCAAATGAACATTCTTGGAGTCTTGATCGTTCTGATATTTATTCTGTATGCCACAAAGGTGATGGAATCCAACTGACCGCAAAGCCAAAGGCCCATCAAAAAATAGGGATTTATTTACAATTTAGTAAAGAGGGCAGTCTGTCATTCTATGACGTCACAGAGAATATGACTCTTCTATACAAGATCGAGGCTACATTCACAGAACCTGTGTATCCAGGATTCTGGCTCGGAGACAAATGTTCTATCAAGCTTTGTGATTTTAGGCAGGGGGTGGGTGTAAACTGATTTTAACTGATAAATCAGTGCACTGTCAATTCAAGTTTTTATATTTTTATTCCAGCTGTGTGTATATAATTGTAGCTTCACTAGTTATGTGTATTAGTAGCTTGTGTTAGTTATGTCTATAAAAAACTGGACAAAATATTAAACATGAGCCACAAAGTTAAACTTACCTGCATATTACTGTTCTAGTGTTATGCAGCAGTTTTCACCATTGAATCAAATGTGTTTTCAAGGATAATGCTTACAATTGTAAATCATGCCAAATCGAGTAAAATATTTCTTTCAATAAATACAGTAAGCCTGCCATTATTGCTAAATGGACTGCATCACTTTTCTGACCTTTAGCCCACTCAAAGCTCTGTACAGTATTGCCTCACATACATGTCAACCAAGGTGATACTGACCACTAAGAGCAGTTAGGGTTAGGTGTCTTGCTCAGGAACACATCGACACTGCTGGCAGCTTGGTTCAAACCAGCTCTGTGCCGCCGCTGCCCATAAATGAGCCGTGGAAGTCTCAACATCTAGTTTTTTTGTTTGTTTGATTTAGTCAACTGTATTATAGGCCTAAGCAAGCTTGTTGTTCCTATACATGAGGGATCTAAATGTGAACTCTGTAATGATGTAATGGCATGTTAAGATTGTTTAAAAAAAAATAACATACTTGATTGTTGACTTTTTATTCATATATCGATCTGGTGATCTTGATAATATTCTTTACAGCCTCAATATATTACATGAAAATATTAAACTGTTAACTGTGAAACACTAAATGTACCAAGACTACACAAAGCCTGAATCCTGTGCTCAGAAAGGCCCTGCATCGATGAGAAATCATGAAACTAAACAAAATACCCACATAAATATTCTTCCCATTGCAATTCTTTTTATGTTTCCTTAATGTTGGAGTGGGTATTTCTGATTTAATTTCTGTGCTTTGATGTACTTTTTTTTTTACTGTTGTGATTGGATACTTTTTAAGTGTATTGGAGTTACAGGAAAGGTTGGCCAGGTAAAGCTCCATATAAAAATATTGTGCTGTTAGAGAATGTGTCTGGTATTTTACATAAAAGTGATATTTACAGATATTTTATGGACTATACCTAGGCGGTTAGTTTGGATTGGTTTGGCTATTTTAATATTGCTTTTACACACAATGTACAACATGTTAAAACAACAGAGGCTATTATGAGGACACCAACTAAATATGTATGTCTTTTTGAGTGAAAACGTGCATTTATAACATTCAGTAATAGATGTCATATTTACTGCTGAAACAGTTATTTAAGACAATGCAGTTTACTATATAATACTTAAAATGCACACTATTTACAGAAATAAACAACAGATACAGTTGGTCTTTATGCACACACAACAGTAACATCCTAATCACAAAGTCTAAAAGAAAACCAAAATATAGTATAATGTATATAGTGCATATAATGGAACCGATAGTTCTTTGAGGTAAAGCAATGGGAATCTTGATTCCTTAAAAGCAGCAAAAATATTAATCGAACAAGCAGTGGCTGCTAATTTTTACTTTTAGTGTCAAAATACAGCACACTTAAACATAGATTTTCCATCCTTTCAATACATATTGTTTTTAAACCCCCAAACAAGGTCAAGGTGCATTAGGTTAACAAACTACAAAATATAGATACATTATTAAATATACAATTCAAATATACATAAAATAAAATATATACTGTACTGGTCAACTTTCAAAAGATAATTGTATAGTATTTATCAATAAAATGTACACAAGCATTCACAGCACATTTATGATATAAATATAGTTAGTTTAACCCTTCACAACATGGCTTTGAATATTGTGATAAAAAAATAATGTTATCCTCTTCAAAATTATGGAAACTAATGTAATCAATTGTAATGGAGACATACTTGAGTATTTTCCAGCTGCACACAGTTAACCTTCAAGTTAAACAATATTTAACATTTCATAAACATGAAGCCTGTTTTGGGGCACAGTAAAATATATTTATATATATGATTGCTTTGGCAATCCCCATGTTAGAATGAAAGGATAGTTATAATATAAATACATTCATTAATTGTTTAAAATTTTGAACATTTCATTGGAATAATATGATTTTCATTTATGTAGCCAATGTTTCTTTTTAAAATGTAATTTTAATATTTTGTGCTTTGTTTATTCTAATAATGTTTATGCTTAATATTTTGTGCATTAGTGGTTGTGCTATGGCATAAACATATCCATTGCATATTCATTATTGTGTCCATAACAATACTGCAGTTATTACATATTTAATTGTGCATTTGTGGTAAAAGTAAATTAGTGCCATCTTGTGCAAATAATTTTAAACGTTGGATGTGCTTTTAATGAAGAATTAGAAGGAATCTTAGCTTTAACGAAATTAGCTTTGAAGTCATCAAAGCCATATTATTACATCCATACACATAATGTGCTTGGTCACTGAAATATATTAGCTTTTTTAAACAATCGCTGATAACCTGCAGCTGTAATTAAATAACATCCATGTATTGACATTACAATTAATCGATCATATGAAATAGGTGATTTGTTATGCTACTGATTTGTTTTTAGAGCATTTATAATGTTCATTATATTATTGTGCATGACATGGATGAAGACCATGCGGCTTTAAAACTTTCTCAAGACTTTAGAAAACACTAATAACTTTGTTTCACATCACACTCTTAACAAGAGTCTAAATACAGTTAGTGCTGGATGAAGGCTTGTGTGATAGCAAATGGGTGTCTTTTAAGCAGCTATAGGCATAATTATTATACAGAAGCCCTCTAAACTCTTTGAAAACAAAGCTAAGAAGTCAGAGGAGTTTTCTACTTCAGTGCATCAGAGTAAAATTGAGGTACAAATCAGAGATGTGCTGTTCTGTTCTAGACATTTACACGGTAAAATCACTGCATTAGATTTAATAAAAAACCCATTTTGAGTTTGGCAGACAGTATTGAAACACGGTAACTCTACAGGACAGCAAAACAAATCCCTAAAATATGTTATTAATTGCGAACCAAACTCACAATTAGCATGGGCATTCAGACATTCAGCATTGCTATATTCAGTATGGCTCTACACGATATTACATACAACATTTGTAACCGGCCACTACATCCCTTTAGAATCCCTGCACTGTCCTCACAGGATGTGAATACTGCTGGGTGGATATGGTCCAGAGACTGTGGAAAATACAGACAACTTAACCATGGTGAAATATAAATATATCACAGTTGCATATTCTATTAATGGAGGCCTAGGGTCATGTACTTAATGAATTGGTAGATCAAGAACTAGAAATGCACAGTTGATTTTTTCAAGCAAAACTGACGCTCTCATGTATTGGAATTTGAATTCTTCATGCTTGTGCTGTAATAATATAACATTGTAAATCTCATCTGAAGGTAGTAGGACCAACTCTTCAGTGACCCCTAGTGGACACTGGTTGCGAGGTACTGTGGATTTAAGCAGAGACATCACCTGAATGGGAGTTGTGGGACGGGGTGTGTGGGCAGGGGATCATGATTCCGAGCCTGGGGTGAGGGGTGTTGGCGGGGTCGTGGGGGTGGTTGGGCTGATGGCGGCGTTCTGGTAGCCAGTCCCGTAGCAGCTGCTTGGGGACAGAGAGTTGGGGTCCAGCGTACCTCCAGGGCCCAGGTAGGTCCTGCGAGCCGGCAGGGCGGGCGGCGGCGGGCCGGGCCTGGCGCTCAGGATGGAGCGGGTCTCGTCCTGCTCCTCCAAGATGGACATGTCCTTCATCATGCTCTTGCGGTAGGAGACGGACAGCTTGTTGGAGCCGTCCGACAGCAGGTTGAAGTGGCGTGCCGTGAACACCACGGGGAGGGGCAGCATGGCCACCACGATCAGGGCGAAGCACATGGCCAGCGCCCAGGGAGGGTAGCTCTGGAAGCGCTCTTGCGCCTGGACACAAGGACAGGACATCAGTGCACACACTAGAACCTGCTGCTGCGTCAGATGGATGTGATGTGGGGACACTAGGCGTGGGAGGGGCTTACGGGGAGTCTCACACCAAAAACAACCAGGCTTTTGTTATAGTCAGATAACTGCAAGCTAATTAGATAATACACTTTATGTCAAATCAAAAATTGAGAAAGTAATCCGATACTCCTACACAGCCCTGGCTCCGTAAATAGCAACAATAACAAAGTGGTCGAACACCGCTCACAACAACAAAGCCGTAGTAGGCTTTGGTAGTATATGTAAGCACACACACACACACAGAGGGAGAGAGAGAGAGAGACAAACTGACCAGTTCTTCCACCCAGGCGTTGTAGCCAGGTGGCCTGACTGCCATTTCTATGATGGTAGTGGAGATGAGCACGATGAGGCAGATAGGGGAAACATACTTCCACATGTAGAAGTAATAGCTATAGGGCTTGAAACCCAACATATCCTCCAGGTCCTGCATGAACCTGCCAACCAATGGGAAAGAGCGTTCAGAATGGACCTACCACTGCAGACCTCACCAAATACCTTTCAACAATGTGTCTTAAATATATCTCATCGTTATTCATTTAACGAATGCCACTGGAGAATAAGACAAATAAAGATAATGGGGGAAATTTGATAGCAATACGATCAGTTTATTTAATGCCGTGCCAAAAAGATAAACTGTGGCAGCAGCTGTAAACAATTGATCATTTTACTCATTTTGTCGACTCCTAACTGGTAAGTGAAAATGTGTTGGCTTTCTTGAACAGAGTGTAGCCCAATGTATTCATGTACTACCGCAATCTGTTTTGAACATCAGTCAAACTTAATGTGAAACATACTAACATGAATGGAATTAGAGATCGTAGAGATTTCAGCTTTAACATGCAGACCTGCGAGGCCTATGATTGACCTCAAACAGAAGCTACTTACATAGGTGCGCGCAAGCCCTTACCTCTTGGTGCCGTAGATCCAAGCCACAGAGAGGTTCTCCAGTATGACCACTACAGTGAGGGGCAGACCAGCGGAGTAGTCATCGAACATGGTGACAAAGTAGTTTCCTGAGCGCTGGACAAACAGCAGGCCACACAGAAAAGCTATGATGCAGCAGCCCACTGGGGATAACGCAGGTGAAGACAGAAAGGATTAGTATGATCCACTAGACAAGATGAGAAATACATGCAGAACCACATTAAACCAGTAGATCAAATGAAAGGTGAATTCTGTATCCATTGTTTGCTGGTACTGTATGTGAGTAGCTTTCTGGAGACTTTGTATTCAGTGGACATACACAGCACTGCCACAAAGACCAGGGCAGGCCCTCCTATACCTGGCAGTACAAAAGAAGGGGCAAACAAGATCAGTAACATATAGGGCTCACCGGTCAATATCTCTTTTTTGACCTTGTAGGCGTCAAGGATGGGCGTAGTAATGCCTGTCATGGTGCCAATCATGCTGCCCAGACCCAGGTTTATCAGCATGAAGAAGAACATGACAGACCAGAAGGGAGATGCTGGGAAATGTGTCATGGCTTCTGTGAAAGCGATGAACGCCAAGCCTGTACCTTGAACGGCCTGTAGGGGGAGATCAAGGATACAGAGCAGATGACTCTCAAACTACAATGTATTGTGAAAACAATAAATAAGAAAATAAATGTAATGCTTGTTTTACTAATAACAGTAAAGCTACATTAATTTAAAAATGTAATTTTTAACCAAAGATATAATATTTCACCTTGAGAAAATGTCATTTTACATGTCTCCTTCCAGCCCAGATATGTCAACACTCCAGGGGGGCGGGGCATAGAACTATATATAGTATGTCAAGACCCCCAGGGGGGCGGGGCATAGAACTATATATAGTATGTCAACACCCCAGGGGGGCGGGGCATAGAACCATATATAGTATGTCAAGACCCCCAGGGGGGCGGGGCATAGAACTATATATACTATTTATACCTTGTTCAGCTCATCCTCTAGAAGACAGGGTTCCAGACCAAGTCGGGAGAAGCTGCCCTCCTTCACAGTCTTGATAATGCCATACATTTCAGCATACTCGGATGTAGTCACGTCGGAGAAGTTCACATGAGGGGGGATCAGGTCATGACTCAGCACATTAGAGTTGAGGTATCCAATTATCTTCTCTGTATTCCTGAAAGACAGTTCATAACAATTATGCAATGTACTTTCATAACTCAACTATCGGACAATGTTGATGATACTGAGTTTTATTTTGATATTAAATGGTTTTTTTTGTTCAGTCAGAATTTGGGTGAAATATGAATATATATTATAGTGCCAGTGCTAAACATTTGGCTGAGCCACATCCATCCATTGAATAGAATCAATCTATCATATCAACTGAATTCTATGATAGTAAGTTGACTGAGCACCACAGTATGCTAACATGAGATATAGCACAGCACTGAACCTATCTACACCACACTGTCTGTAAATGCTGGCTGGGATATTGAGATCATAGTGTGCTGTGCCCACACTCTAATGAGATGCCGGGGCAATCATCTTTCTTGTGGCACCGTGCTGTAAAAACACATTTGTCCATAGTCAAACACCGCTGACGGCCTGCCAGCTGAGAAAATCACATGGTTTAAATGTCAAGAATAAACATGAATACATGTTTAGCTTAGTGGACCATCGTGGACAGACACTGCAGATATTTAAAATAGCAGTGTTAATAAACACTCCAGAGCGATGTATGCATTGTGTTTAACTTACTCTGAGACACATTTTTCGTTCATGATGTTGGCTTTAAATCCCAGCACGGCAAAAACCACCAGTGTGGCCAGGATAGAGGTGAAGAAGTTGATGAAGGAAACCAGCACGGCATCAAAGTGACAGTTGTTGTCTATCTTGTTATAACTGGAGAAAGCTATGACTCCTCCAAAGCCCAAGCCCAGGGCAAAGAAGACTTGTGTAGCTGCTTCTCTCCACACCTGAGGATCCAACATCTTCTCCAGCTGCAGAACATGCAACCCGTGTGTATTTATTAAAGGCACACTACGCGATTGCTCACTCATAATTCATCGACTTACAAAATGTATTACATACAATGTGTTAGTTCTTAATTGCGGCACAATGGTTTACAATATCGTTCAAAGTATTATTGCTAAATCAACACCTATTGCATAACCATGTGGTGCAACCATGATGGTGGATTCCTTCCTCTGTGGTCCCTTCCCAAGGTTTCTTCCATTTTTGTCCCATGGGGTTTGTAATGGAAGTTTTTGCTTGCATGTTAAGGGGGTGTTTGTTTCCATGAGAAATATGGGCTGTACAGCCCTTTGAGACTGTAATGTGATTAAGGGCTATATAAATAAACTTGACTTGACTTGCTCCCAGATCCAATAACCTGCTAATCACTGCTGTTTGAAACACAGCTGTGTTGGGAAGTCACTGTGTGTGACTCAGCGCTCAGATATGGGAGGGGCCATTCCAGGCACAAATCAAGGAGTGTACCTTTAAGGAGGTTGGTGTTGTATTGTCCTGTACTGTTCTGCATAGTGTGCACACACACACACACACACACACACACACACACTATCTTCTGATTTGAAATGGTAAAATATGCAGACATATACCGGTATCAGTGAGGAGGGAGGTGGACCTCACCTTGGGAGTGAACATGTGGGCGATGCCATCGACAGAGCCCTTCAGCATTAAACCCCGCACCAGGAAACAGAACAGCACAACGTAGGGAAACAGAGAACTGAAATACATCACCTGCGAAAGGAGAGAGAATAATATGTGTAAAACTCTGTTGCTCACTTTGCTCACTTTGTTGGTATGAAGTGTCTTGAGATGGGTTTGAGGTTTGTAAAGAATGTCTGTAGTATTCCTTATGTCTTTTGTATACTATCTCAATTGTGCTAAAGTGGACACCGATTCTGCCCCAGTTTGTATATAAAAAGCTACTGTGCATTAAATGGCGTGTGGTGTAGGGGCAGGAGTTGGTAATGATGTGAGCCTAGGGTGACCAGATCCCAACAAACCAAATGTGGGACAAATAGTATGTTTGTAAGGGACAATGTGGGATATGTTACGCCGAGGTAGTCAAAAATCTTGAAGTAATGTCAATTAAACTGATACAATTGACATTATATTATTCCCCTTAGCTTATAACATCTCTATGCATTGTCTTCTGTTGATTCAGTATAGCACACAGGCTATGCAGGGTACAGGTTAGTCCTTCACCACGTATAATGATAAAATATAACAGGTTAGTAGGCCTGGTAGCCTATCCACACAACAAAAGTGCTAAATTAAGGCATTTAATATGCATTTAAATTGTTCATACACTTTTGTCCATCCGTAAATTGAACATAATTTCATTGATGGCTTTCCTGCTTATACTTTAAATGGCCTACATTCTCCCCGACAACAAATATCCAGATACACATATTACATTTTATTTGCTATCCTGAGTATGGGAAAATTACCAGTGCAAGCTTATTCCCTCAGTCAGCTGCCCTGTATGATTGGGAGTGCTGGATGTCTCTTTCTGAGCCACACGTTTCTTTTGTGAAACTCGGTAGGACTGTCACACCCCTATCTACAATTGAAAACTACCGTATGTTAACTATTGCAAACATTGCAGAAGACTGAGAATCCCCCTGCATCTGCCCCCCGCGTTGTCTCCCAGACTTTATTGTAGCTTCTGTTTTTTTATTTGTATACAGCTTCCATAATTTCTCCTAGATACTCTGTGACTTGTGATCCCTTGCAATGTTCACAGTTGGGCGTGGCGTATGCAGGGGGGTCGGTGACAGACAGGGTACACTAACCCACGTGTGTGCAGTTTGATTGGCATCAAACACATATTATATATATAGATATTAGAAAAGCCGTCGAAAACTACGAAAAATTCATCCAAATTGAAAATGCGGGACATCGTCTCAATATGTGGGAAGGGTAAAAAAGGATGAAAATGCTGGACTGTCCCGCACAAAGTGGGACATCTGGTCACCCTATGTGAGCCTATATGAGCTCTGTATTGGGTGATGAAGAGAGGAGGTCCTGATCTGAGGTAGGCTACAGAACGTTACACTATTCAAAATAACAGTGTTGCTGTAATGCTTTGACCCAGACTGAATATCATATTAATAAAATGTGCATGTACAACAGTTAATGTTTATTTATACAATCCATATGTTATATAAAATAAATGACTTATTACATTCCTATTCCATGAAATGTAACTACAGACACATTAATAATGAACTATTGTCATGGGGCAGGGGGTCACAACAGGAGGACAGTTGGTCTCTTTATTTCCAGTACGTCTGTACCTTTCCAGAGGAGGCGATGCCTCTGATGACAGCGAGGCAAACGATGACCCAGGCCACCAGCAGAGACAGGGTCATGTTGATGTTGAGGCCGCCACTCTCAGCGATAGTGCTAGTGGTGTTCAGAGTCTGCCGGTACCAGAAGTAGGTGGTGGCAGAGCTTTTGTCACATTCTGGCTCCACAACTATTGAACACACGTTCACACATCTGAACATACTAGGAAATATGTTTGTCCTCCAAACAGAAAATGCATCATGGGGTTAACCTGCCAATTGAACTGCAGTATACACCCAGCCAAAAGTGAATACATTACAGAATAGAAATAACATTTATAAGATAATAAAGTGAAAAAGTGAAAAAGTTAATAAATTACAGAATAAAAATAACATTTATAAGATAGTAGTGTTGTGAGGCCAGAGGTTTGGGCGCACTAGAGGAGGATACATGGCATGGACACAGAGAAATATGATTAGTGTTTGCTCAGGGTAGCATAGTGTTTGCTGGATCGGATGGGTAGACATTGGAGTTCAGGTCAGGACTAATGGCGGCATGCGGTGCCTGAGCTCCGCACAGTGCTCATATTGATATTACACATCATGAATATTACACTTCAACATCTTTATGTGTGTGGCAGGATGCTTACATGATGCTTACTGCACAAGCAAGTGCTGAGGTGTATGCTTACAAACATCAGACATAGTCTATAGAGTTTTGTATACAGCCTACACTGACAACAATCCTTCGTCCTTCCAGTGAAACCTTACTGTGCTTTGTCCCTGTCCTTTAATACCCATATCGTTCCACCTGAGAGGGTAGGCAATAACATAATACATCTTCCCATCGTTGGCAGGCCTGACATTCCTGAGTCATTTTACTGAATGCTGACGTGTCTTTATTTCTTGTGTCAATTGGGGTTGTGTTATTATCCGTTCTAATCTAACAGACATTCAAAAGCAGTTTAATCTGGATTATGGCCATCTAGCCGTACTAAATCTTGTCAAAACGTTACCTCTATTTACCTGTGTTGCTCAGTGGTATGATTTACATATTAGCAAGCAGGGCTAAAGACACCTGGAGGTGTGTGTGTGTGTGTGTGTGTGTGTGTGGTGTTTAGCGCTGAAGGCTCCATGCCAAACCCTTTCAACAACACCTAATTGTGCTTGTCATTCGTTCACGCATGTTTCAGTGGAGAATACTTGTGAGACACACTCTGCCTGACCAGACCCACTTGTGTGGGCAGAATTCCTGCTGCAGCCCCTTCATGTGATACTATAAGAATAAGGGATGGATATCTAATGTGATGCATATGAATGTTAATGTGAGTAACTAATGACATGTTATGGTTTCATCTGACTCACTGGCTAGAGTCCCATTCTTTCTGATTGGGCAGTCGCTCCAAGGCAAAGGATACTGGAACGACTGGAAAAAGTAGAAGATGCTCCATCCAATGATCACGTTGTAGTAGAGTCCCACAAAGCCACATACCTTCAGAGATGGATATATGTACAGTTCAGAATAATAATAATGTTCATTTGGTAGTGTTCGGTCTTTGGTTTTTCTGAACCAACTTAAATACACACTGGAGACCAATACAGAGATGGTCCCATGCTTTTAGCATGCTATTCTGCAGTCATCAATCTATCGAGACGCCCTGCCAGTAACACAGTCAGTAGCAAACTACAGTACGGTTGGTAACCATTAATTATTGAAGTAGCCTCTTTCAGTGGTGCTTGCAGGATATTTTTAGCAGACACCAGACCAGCTGTGAAACTCTATGCAAGGCTAACCTTCACAATGTACAACCCTTCATATCTCCAACCACCCCAACAAGCGTAACAAGAAGTGGTAAGAGGCCGATGAGGCTACGACTACGACTATGACTTTCAATAAGATCATGCGTTGCAAGATCATTACATAAGGTTGAATAAATAAATAAATAAATAAAGATGACAGAGCGTGTTGATTGTCAAAAGGGTTTGTCAGTGCATAAAATAAGGTATCTTAATAAATCACATACTGTGGAGATAGTGCAATAGTTTGTCTTTTCTCCAGAAACCTGAGCACAGTCAGCAGATGCTGCTGACATACCATCCATTCTATTTTTATAGTGCCTTTATTCATCAGCACTATTGTGTGAAATTATTTTGCGGACGTGCCACTGTCTGCTTTGTTAATTTGCAGGAAAATATTATGGGATGTTGGGAACTGCCCTTATGGCTTGGTTTGGCATGTCTTACTGCTGCCATTAAAGCTTTCACAGGTTCACTCACTTTTCTACCATCCTCCTATAGCCACATGCTCTGGGAGCACCATAGCAAACCAAATCCATGAGTATACCTTTAAAGATATGTGTCATATATGGATAAGAACTGAAACCGATCTAAAGGCACAGTATTGCCTGATGCCCTGATTTTACTCACCATTAAACTGGACACCCCGATCCCTCCCAAACGGGGACACACATAGTTCCACACACCGATACTCCCACGCCGGATCTTCTGGCCCACTGCCAGCTCCAGGAAGAACAGTGGGATGCCAATGATGATCAGGAGGATGAAATAGGGTACCAGATAGGCACCTGGAAGACATGGGAATCATAAGGCAGCATAAAAGCAGCACACACACCACACAGTGCTGCATGATAGACCTGTGAAACATGAGACATTATAAATGTGCTAGATCTGTCTCGGGGGATGTGTTTCTGGCAGCATACACACAGACGTGTGCAGTACAGTATGTGCAGTACTGTGATATGTAATGCACGTCTTCTCACATCTAAACGAGTTACTTTATCAATGTACCACAGCTCTGTGCCTTACTCTACCCAAGGTAGTCAAGGAGATGACGCTTAGTGAGGGGAGGGTCTGAGAGGGGGGCCTCCCATAACATCATGTGAGGAATTGTGAGTGTTCCACCTCCTTGTGTTCTATGTTTCTGCTCACTGTTCCTGACATGCTTCATAGTTGATTGTCTTATTAGTGCCACCTGTGTTCATCATGTCTAATTGGTTTCACCTGCCCTTGTTGTCCTTGTCCAAAGGTCTCTTTTCTGGCTGGCCTCGCTGATATTAACTGTAAGCCCTTGAGTTTCTACTCTCCCTGGTTGATGATTGTTCATTGTAGATGCTGTTTGTTTTAAACCTGTTTATTTTCAAGTTCTGCCTCTGTGTCATGATCTTGGGTCCTACCTCCAGAGAGAATATAATTTAACAGAGAGGTTCTGCATTCATTCTTTAGACAGAGAGGGTGACTTTTCGCCTTTTATGCAGACCAGAACGACCCAGCGTTCAATGCAAATCCACAGATTTCACTAACTATTACCCAATATTTATCTCTGGGGGCCTTAATGGGTATTTTCAGTATATAAAATTATACATTGTACTTACTGTATAGTTCTGTACCTACAATCAATCTGAGGTATTTCCACAGCAAACTGTTTTGAGGTAAATTGACTTTATTTCAGGCCATGCATGGTAAATTTAGCTGTCTGCTTATGTCAGCCTCACCATGGCATCCACAGCAAAATGCCATTGATGACATGCTCACATCATAAGAGAAGGGATGGCTTCTGAGATCGGAAATCAGTCCGAAACTGACTTAAGTAGCTGGATCGATATCGGTGACAATTGGACAGTTGTAACCGATCCATGGGGATAATCCATCCATCCATCCATCTTCATCCACTTATCCAGAGTCGGGTCGCGGGGTGGGGCTAATCCAATTAAATTAATTTATTTGTGTTGATCTACTGTCAAGCATCAGCCATTCTAACCCACCCAGGCCACTATTAGCAGCAGGTTTCTAACATGCATCTAAGTTCTAAAATAGATGTTTTATAGCATTCTTTTATAGTAGACTTTGGAATGTAGGCAATGTGCTTATCTTACATATACACACATAGTGCATGTTGCAGGGAATAACGCCCAAGATTCTATCCGACCTATTTTAGCCCACTACAAATTCGCTTTACAGTACTGTTTGAAAATAGTATTACCACTCTGTTTAGCAAGATGAAACCCATGCAATCCAATTTCAAATTGATATTTTTAATTTTATTTCATTAGAATTTGGACAAATTCAATATTTGCACTCTTGAATAATCCAAAATCTAATCAGGATGCAACTGTGTCAGTTAAATAATCTACAGTATGAATATCTACAGATCAATGTACTTTTATTTTTCTGCTCTTATAAAAAGTATAAAAAGCACTGAAAGTTGCTGTACAATAATTGTAATATAATTTTTTACTATATAAAAAAATATATATACAGCGTGTGTGTGTGTGTGTGTATGTGTGTGTGTATGTGTATATATATATA
>JAODUK010000020.1:363690-387081 GCA_027564635.1 Typhlichthys eigenmanni
ATAGAGAGAGAGAGAGAGAGAGAGAGAGAGAGACAACATGGAATTTGACATCCTCTATTTCATTTAATGAATTAAGTGTTTATTTTCTTTTTACAGACATAATAGCCTCGGCAATAACATATAAACTGTAAACGATCTTTTTTGTGGCTTTTTTATGAATGGCGAAGTAGCCTAGGCTACACACTCAAGGTCAAGTGGAGACGTGATCGAAAGATATTATTTCATTTACAGTATATGTAGCCTAGTCTTTGCTAACTACACGACCTTTGTGTTTTGTACATTCGTAATATTCTCTTCAATTAATAAAATCTTAAGTAACCTGTGTAGCATAATTATAGCCATGGCTACTCCTAAACAAGTGTATTCTAAGAATTGTATTTAATAGATTAACTTTTAGAGACCTCTTTAAACTAGCAAACAATATAACAGAGAATACATGTTTGTATAGAAACACCTATCAATGGTTTTACCTTTGCGATGCTCATAGGCAGACGATGAGAATAACAAGTATAGGTCTAAATTCACAAAACAATATCTCACCGTTAATCCGAAGGAGCGAAAAAATATCCAATGAATTCCGAATCCAGAAATATAAAGTATGAATGAAGCATTAACATCTGCGTAGCATCACTTCTTGTGTGGTACCCAGCAGCATCTGAGCGCACGGAGGACAGAGGATTATTGGTCACAAGCGCGTACTGACTATTTACATGAGAGTGAGAGCACCGATGACGCAAAGAACCTGCCGGCCACTTGTTATATGACACCATTCTCCTATACGTCTGCAAATGTCAATTAAAACGTTCCCACATTTGCAAATATTGGCGCAGGGCGTATCCTACCTGTAGCTAAACCATGATTATAAATATTTTTTGTATATAGCTTCAGTTATTTTCCATCAGCCTAAGTAATATAAATGTGACAATTTCATCGAGCATATAACATACAGATACAGACACATTACTAATATTTTGAAAACAATCTTTAGTCTATATGAGCTGTTTTCATAAAATTTGTAATAAAGTGTATGGATAGGCTATACCCTAAAATATCTACTCTCAGTTTAGAAAGGCAGAACCTTGTAAATGTGCAAGGCTATCCTATAGGCATACTGTATTTGAAGAGGTCAGTGAATTACCTACATTTCATCACATGCAATCGAGATAGATTAACGTTAATAGGTTTTTCAATTGACAAAATTCACTGGATGTCACAATATGTAAAAAGTGCTAAATCTAGCTGTTTTTCCTTCTGTAGGTTCAATTCATAGATCCACTCTGCCAACATAATGCAGTTCATCAGTGGAGGATTTTAGTTAGAGAACAAAAAGCTATACACTCCTATCCTGGAATGCTTTGAAACTACACCAACACAGCTCTCTACTTCTCCCCCAACATCAGCCCCACATATCTTTCATGTGTGTTTCAAACATAAACAATAATCTGGGGAGGACATTTGTTTCAAGCGCTGTAATGTAGGAGTATCTCTATAAGGGCTCCATTCCCCATGGGTGGTTACTTCTATTGAGACATTGGAGTACATGCCACTGGACTCCAGCAGACTGCGGACTAGAGAATCATAAATCACACCCTATCCATCAGATATAATACCACAGAGGTGGGGGAGGAGATGCGATCTCAAGGCCATTTTTCATTGTAAGATTATGGATTTGTTTTCCTCCCCATGCCAGCCTGACTGCCTCATGTTAGCCAGACACAATTATCTGTGTGCTAGTTCCTTATTCCTGCTGGTGCAGACAAAGTTAAACTCACACAGTAGTATCATAAAGCTGGAGTGAAAAAAGTGATCTTAAAAAAAACTATTTATCTAGGTTTAGTTTATTCTAAATTACGTTCTTCAATAAAAAAAAATAAACTTTCTCCAATACAATAAACTAATGTCATGTCATATTGACTCATAGTTTACCAGCCAGATATGTGTTTATGTGTTTTTAAGACAACATTAGACCTAAGCTCTTTAAATGTGTTTCTATTGGCTGTTGTGTCAATGATGCTTTTGAGTTTTGACACACCTCCTTTAAGAGCTGACTGTGGGGTTCAGTTGCCACAGCACCTGATCATGACAGATATAGTGTCATCCCTGCAGTTTCTTTCTGCATTGACCACTTGCTGTTGTGTCCCATGATTACGTGTGTACACTCTTGCATTGTTGTTAACACTTAGCTCAAGCCTTAATAGAAGAAGAAACAGTAAACTGGGAAAAGGAAAATGCATTGTAGACATTATTACGTGTATTATACACATCACAATAACAAGCATGTGTCTTACAAACATGTGCTTCAAAGATGAACAGTTGGGGCAGGATTGTAGGGTCCCGTGGGGAGCTATAACACAGTCAAGCAGTGTACCTTTAATGCATGTGTGTGTGTGTGTGTGTGTATGTGTGAATCTTTCAGTGAACCGCTTGGGTTACATTTTGCATTGTATTAACTTTGCATGTCTAAGCTGCTGGACAGCTATGGGACCGGAGCACATCTGTGCTGCTGATGCCCTCTCTGGTTAGCAGTTGACCCACCCAGTCCCATGTGGCATGAAGGGGGGCTGCCTTGTCGCACCCCATAGGCATATCTAATTGTAAATAATGATACAAGCCTTCACACTGTTGTGGCCATTTGTTATTGTTGTGCATTGTATTGGTTTGCTTTGGCCTCTCCGGTCCCTTTACTTCTACATGCTTTACTTCTACGTCGTTGCTGACGTCAGAACTCTTCCTCGTGACGGCACGCCGTGCTCTCCTTCCTCTGCTGTTCACCTTCAGATGTGTGTGTCCCCCCCCCAACACACACATACACATCTTTTTTCGCTCCTTCTCCTTTTGTATTCCCCCCCACTTCCTCGTGCGCGCTCTCGAGCATTCTGCGTCTGCACCGTCGCATCTGCCCAGTACTTTTCCTTTACTCCCGTCTCATTTATATTCCTCCGTCCCTCCCTCCCGTGCTGTTTCTCCCCTTGTGTTGCCATGTCTGGGTCATTCTCTGCTCCTAAAAAAAGCAACCAGACTGCATCGGGGCTGTGTATGCTACACAAGCGAAGCCCTGACAAATATGATCGCTATCAGCCTTTCAGTCATTATGTTATGTATAATCACGTGAGTGAACGATATACTGTGTGACAATGCATCATGGCAGACTGGATTTAGCCCGGCATCAATCTTTTTTTACTTATCATGCCCCTACTAGCTGAAGAGATTCAACAAAATGTTGTTAAAGGTGTGCCGGCCGGACTGGTCACAATGAAAGCCCAATCTAACATGCAATGATAACTTTAAAAATGCCACTGGTGGACATTCCTGGAAGTCAGCATGCGTTGCCCATTCCCTCAAACCGTTTAGTGTGACCAGTCCTAGGCACGCGTGTGCCGTAACCATCTTGTTAATCAGCATCTTCATACGCCACACCAATCAGATGAATGGATTATCTTGGCAAAGGTGAACTGCTCACAATACAGCTTCTAACATTTTTGTGAACAAAATGGGAGAGAAATAAACCTTTTTTGTGCTTAGAAGAAATCGTAGATGTTTGACTTCAACTCAACAAAAAAATGGGAGCGAGAACAAAAGCGATACGTTTATATTTCTGTTCAGTATTTACTGCTGTCAAACAATCTCACCGGAAAACATGGGATCTACAACTTTGACAAAACAACTATGCACTATAGGTGGATTAGCAAAATATAAAAAAAGACATGTATTCTATGGTCCCACAGTACCTTGATGAACGTACACGTGTTAGGTGAAAGTGGGGCAGCAGGAATCCTCATAGATCCACTGCAGTGCTACACCATAAAGCAACCCTCTATTCTACTCAGTATACTGTATAGTGCAGTATACAGTACATTAATAGGCTATACTGTTTCCACAAACAAGACATTACACTTTTGTGCTGTGCCTAGATATTTTCTCGTCTATTGTTACGTTAGGAAGGGACTACTGTATTTAAATAACCAAGTGACTCACTCAAATAGTTTTTAGTCCTTTAGCCAGTCACAAAGGAAAAGGTAGCATAACTCTCTTATAAAAAAGTACAAAGGGTCAGGCTATTCACCTTGTTGCTCAAGGCAGAAATACAAACTCATTAAAAGCTACCTTCGTCATTAATGCTTTACCTCCACCTTGACAGCTCATCAACAGGAACATTTCAAGGTTATTGTTTTAGCTGCTATGCCTCAACAGAAGCATGACATGTGCTTAGAAGCAAACAGAAACAACATCATTAACAAATTACTTCCTTTGCATTTTCCTCCTTTTTTTTAGACAATTCCCATAGTATGCTCAAATGCAGATTGCCTTGTTGGTCCTGTGTTGGGGCATGGCCTATAGAAGATGGCACCAGATGGTCTCACATAGTGTTGCCAGTCCAGATCACAGGGTGTAGTACAACCCTCCTGTGCCAGCTGAATTTACATAACCTTTATAAAATACTATTTAAAAACTTACTTTCTGATGCAATGGACAAACAGGCATATATAGCCTACTGTAACATACTTTGTTATTGTCAGTGCAGAAAGATAAATTGTATATATTTTAGAATAATGAAACTCTGAGATCATAAACTAAAACAAGAATCTGTGGAAAAACACTTCATTCATTTATATTAAATCAAAAATCAACTCGAATGTATTGAACAAAGGCAAGTTGAATGTCACGAGGAGTCACACTGCCATCTAGTGATACAATGGGAGAACTTGAAAATATTGGAAACACCTCTGAAGCGTTATTATGTAGTTCTATGCTCTGGCTATAGTACAGCTTCATTTTAGAGTAGCCCGGTGGTCTTGTCTAATGGGGAATTTACCAGTTATTATGTTCATCTTGTGAGAGTAGTGTTAATGTTAGCAACTTGTTAGCCCAATGAGAACATTTGATCTGTGAGACAAATATTTATTGCTGGAGGTTGCAATCTGACAGTTAGGCTATGGTAACTATAATGATAAAATACAATAATGAGATGAGGTCACATCTAATATGTTCTAAAATCTAATGTTGTGCTACAAAAGAGAAAACTAATTATTTCAAGGTAATTCTCCAGCAAATAGCACATCATTTGTCTCAAATAATTTTGTAAGTTAATTGCCATTATCTTCCAGAGGACAGCAACAACCTATTTCAAATACATGCGCAACATAGGCCATAGCATCTAGTCTGGTTTAACAATGATCTAGCCTACACTTTTACACTAGAAACCAAAACACGTTACCACGACACAGCACAATATAATTCAATGCAATTAAAGAAGGACCGTGTAGCATACTTTAAGCCCATAGGCCTATTGGGTTTTGCCATGAGAATTGTGACCACAGCCGCACTACTCCCGACCCTGCTTTCAGGATGGCGGTACGTTTGCTACAAGTTCAAGGTACGCGAACGGCAGTGTACTGAACAGCATGTTACAACACAGGGGGGAGTTTTAGGCTGTGGGTTGAACAATGTCCACACGGCTAACAACAATAAAGCGATCTTTGTGTTTTACTGCTGTAGATGGTTGTGTTTCTGGAATCCTGCACAATTGCACATGATAGTAGAACCAACCACCTCTGTTGGTCCATATTGCACTAAACCTGAAGGATATAGGCTACTGTAGGCCAGGCCTATGTCTTCAATGGTTGTAGCCTATTGTCTGAATTAATAAATGTTCATGCATTTCATATCAGAATGAGATAGCATACTTTTAAGATTAAATAATGTAAATGAAAGTGACATTTGGTACAGTACTAATGATGATGAAAGGCTACTCACCAATAGCCTAGGCTACTGACTCAATAAACACCATAGACTGAAACACCAACATGTTCCAAAACTTAATGTTTAAGCATAAGCATTAAATACTCGCCATACATATTAAACGCAGCAAACGTCTTTGAATTAAGTTCAACAACGTTTTTAACGTTTTAAAGGAATCGTGTCGTTCAGTAAAAAAGTTAATTGAACGTTCAAAACATACTGATCACTAAACGCACCATCTAGTTAAATATTGCAGAAGTCGGTAGCTGTCAAGCCAATCAGATTCTTCCACTGACGTGTGGGTGGAATTTTCATTACTGTACTGACTAGTCCAACATGGCGGAGGTGTCGCTTCCCTGAAACCACACTAGCCTAGATCGTTTCAAAAAGTATTTATTTGAAATCGGGAGTACATTTAGATTCTAGAATTTAGAACGGCAAGGTCTAGCCTTGAAAATGAAGGGAAAAGAGCGATCGCCGGTCAAAAAACGCTCACGTATATTGGATGATATCCGAGAACGAGGAGGCCACCCAACAAGTAAGAAGGTCGGAGCATTGTCAGCGATAAGCAGCAGTAACGGGAATAGTTCCGCTAATCACAACGTTTCATCGAGAAGAAGTTTGCCTAGTGACAAAAGGGATGTGCGAGATGCAGATGGACATAACGCATCCAGTCGGACTGCAAGTAGTTACGACTACGGAAGTAACTCATGTGGCAATAAGCAGCGAAACAGCCCTGACTTCGGCGCGGATGCCTCTCGGGGGAACTCTCGCGGTGATTCGCGACTGCCGTCAAGCGCTGAGAGTGAGTACAAGACTCTTAAAATAAGCGAGCTGGGCTCCCAGTTGAACGACGAAGAAATTGAGGACGGGCTTTTTCATGAATTTAAGAAATTTGGCGACGTCAGTGTCAAAATAAGTAGAGCTAACAACGAAAGAGTGGCGTTCGTGAACTTTCGGAGGCCTGACGATGCAAAGTCGGCCCGCCATGCACGCGGCAAGTTGTCGCTGTACGACCGCATTCTCAGGGTTGAACCTGTCTACATGAATCGACGGCGGAGCCGCTCGCCTGTCTCTAAAGACAATTTCTATCCGGGACACAGAAATTTGCCACCCCAGAGACCATTATCACCTACTGGTTTAGGTTACAGAGATTACCGATTGCAGCAGCTGGCCCTGGGTCGCCTTCCCGCGCCTCCTCCGCCACCCCATTTGAGAGACTTGGAACGAGACAGAGAATTTGCTATATATGACGCAAGGAATCGCCCCTCGTTCGTCCCAGAATGTGCAGTTTTCCGTGATGATGACCTCCTTCTACCAGAAGATGACCAGAGGGCAAATAGGACACTTTTCCTCGGCAACCTTGACGTCACTGTAACTGAGAGTGATATCAGGAGGGCGTTCGACAGGTTTGGCATGATCACGGAGGTGGATATTAAGCGTATAGTGCGCGGTCAGAACAGCACCTATGGCTTTCTCAAGTTTGAGAATCTTGACATGGCTCACCGTGCCAAAATAGCCATGTCTGGGAAAGTGGTGGGCCACAACCCAATTAAAATTGGCTACGGCAAACCTACGCCCACAACCCGGCTGTGGGTCGGGGGCCTTGGACACTGGGTACCGGTCGCTGCCCTGGCTCGGGAGTTTGACCGCTTTGGCACCATCAGGACTATAGATTACAGGAAGGGGGACAGCTGGGCGTACATCCAGTATGAGAGCCTGGATGCTGCCCAGGCAGCCTGCACTCACATGCGGGGCTTTCCCCTGGGCGGCCCTGACAGGCGGCTGAGGGTGGACTTTGCAGAGGCGGAGCACCGCTACCAACAGCAGTACATCCACGGCCTTCCCCTGCCCCCCTACGACTTCCCCCCGGAGCCCTTCAGCCACCGCGCTGGCCCGGAGCCCGTGAGAGGCCCAGATCACTTCAGGGAGAGGGACTTCTATGCTGGCTCAGAGTGGCCCGACCTGGGGCTCCGGGGTCCCGGGTTTGACCCCCTGGACCACTTGGAGCGGCGGTCCCTCGGCGACGCCTGGTCCGAGGAGCGTGAGCTACAGGGTCGCGAAGCAGCACGTAAACGACGGCCGGTGGAGGACGGCCGGCGCCCGGACCACTCGCCCGACGCCGCCGACTACCCCAGGCGTCGCCGCGGCAACGTCAACTCGCCGGAGCGCAGCCCCGGTCGCCACAGTGACCCAGAGCGGCACCCTCGTCCTGTCGGAGGACCGTCTCCCTTGTGCCAGCGACCCGGTAGTCCTGAGCGGGCGCCCGGCGGCGGCAACAACAACATCAAGCGGCGGAGGTCGACGCCCAGCCCGGCTCAGCCCGATAGGGCACGCAGACGCAAGGCCAGTGGGCCCTGCAGGAGCCTCTCCAGGAGGGACCCCAGCTCCCCTCCTCCCCAGGCCAAACAGGGGCTCGGGGGGGAGAGGCTGTCCCGGGTGTGGGAGGGCACTCTCCTGCTGAAGAACAGCAGCTTCCCCACAGCCATGCACCTGCTGGAGGGGGAGCCAGGCCTGGCGCGCAGCCTGCTGTCGCCGGCCTCGCAGCTCAAGATCAGCCAGCGGCTGCGCCTGGACCAGCCCAAGTTGGGCGAGGTGGCCCGCCGCATCAAGGCCGCCGGGCCTGGAGGCTACGCCGCGCTGCTGGCCCTCCCCGCGGCCCTGCAGGATGCCAGCTCGCCCACGGAGAGGCCGCTGAAGAACCTGGTGACCTACCTGAAGCAGAAGGATGCAGCGGGCGTCATCGGCCTCCCGGCGGCGGGGCGAGACAAGGAGCACGTCGGGGTGCTGCACGCCTTCCCTCCGTGCACCTTCTCTCAGAGGTTCCTGGATGCCTCCTCTAAGGCCTTGGCCAAGTCAGAGGAGGACTACCTAGTGATGGTCGTTATCCGAGGAGCGTCCTGAGAGGGCCCCTTTTTGCACACATGGTTGCATTCCCACTGTGTTCCGTGTGTTGTGTAGGAGGGCTGAACAGGTGTGGATGCGCTTCAAGTGTAATATGGGGGGGGGGGGGGGATACCAGTTAGATTTGAAGTTAATTTCATCTGCACGGTATTCTGCCGCTCACTGTTAAGAGATGTATTTGTAATGTAAATGAACGTGATGCCCCAAACCTTCCTATTAAGTTGGTGAATTTGATGAATGAATGCAGACACGCCCATCTCTTTTTTTGATTTAGTTATCAAAATAAATGTCAATTGCTTTAAGAAATTAAGACAGATTTGTAAATCACAGTAACATTGGCTGCTGTATCACCATCACAAGACCATTCCCTTATGCAAAAGAACATGATAAAGATTAGATATTTGAAACACAAAAGCTAGCCTTTATTTTGCGTATTTGGCTTTATTCCATGTTGTTAAACTTCAGGTGCTCAACAAATCACAGCTGCCAGATTTAACCAATTTATGTTCAATTGATTTCCCCCAATTAAAGAGATCTGTTTTGTCCTAAAGATTTAGCCCTTTACTTGATGGGAATAATTTTTTTAAGTCACCTTTTACTATAGTGTGTTTGACGAAGGAGAGGTACTACTACCTCTGAATTCAGATTGTCCACATAATGACTTATGTTTTTGGTATTGGCCATACTATGTGACGCTAGAAGAAAAATAATGGTATTGGGTATTCACTTGGCTGTGCACCACTATTTTTAATTTTATGTTGACATTCATGTTTACGGAATATACATGGGTTTTTATAAAGTAAAAGTGACTATGTTTACATGCAAATGTATATTCCGTTATCGTGCAGAATATTATAGTTAATATTGAGTTTTTGCTACAGCTCTCATAACAGGATATCCTGTTATATTTTCAACAAGGCTGTAAGCAGAGCATTTTGACTTTAGTCTTATTGAATGTACATTAACTGGAATATAACTGGAACTGGGCTTGCATGTAAACATGGTCAGTTCATTATTTTTCTGCACTATGCCTTAAGAAGAAATTAAATCTTAAATTAGATGTTAGCACTGAACAATTTGACCTTTCAACGGTTTAGATTAATATTTCAGATTTAAGTCTCCTAATTATTTGTTAGTTTTATTATTTTAAGTCCAAACACTTTCAAAATAACTATTTTGCGTTTTTATACAAAATCAGTTTAATTTATGTCAAGGATACTGGTTTATTGGTTTTTATTAACAACATAGTTTTGCACCCTAAAATCATGATTACAAAAAAAGCGGTAATTGGTTTATTGAGAAGGCTATCTATTGAATAATTTTTGTCATTTGGTTTAAGGTGTTTCACTTTAGCACAACCATGAGTACCTTTTGCTTTTCTGTCCTACAGCTTGATTCAAGTTTAGAGCATGTCTTTACAGGCCTATGTCAGTTTACATCAGCTATGTCTAAGACTACGGACAATCTGGCATTTGTTTTTGTGGCCAATAAGTTTTCAAACATGACAGTGGAAGTCAAGTGTTACACAGAAATTAAGTGGATATTTTATTCAGCTATAGACCTAGGCCAGATTGTTGTTTGAGTCTTCATTAATTTGTGGTTAAATTATCTGTACTCTGTTATGGAATACGTACATTTAATATAATCACTACCTATGCTCCATCAAAATAGATATTTGACTATGTAATAATTGCCATATTGTGTTTATAAGGTGGTCTAAATAGTTTTGTATTTATGCTAAATTATTGATAAAACAATATCTCATCTGAATCTGTTAAACATCAATGTTGCATGCCAGCCTTATGCTAGACTGTAACATGGCACCAGTAATGTGTTCTTGCACATAACTTGAGGTGAGGTCAGGATTGCAAGATGGGTCATTTAATTCTGATGTTTTACAACTCCAATCCAGTATCCTATTAAAAACACAAACTTATTTTTCAAGTCTTAGAAATACGCCAACGAATACAGATTCTACTCCAACATTGCATTAGCTCTATTGTAAAAATGACTGTAACCACATGTGCCATGGACTTCATCTGTATGGGACCTCGCCAGAATATGAGGAGTGAAGGGCCCTTCTGTAGAGTCTTTATGATTTTGAAAGGACTCATCTTGATTTGTTTTACTGCTTTTGATTTGACTTTTAAATGGGAAAACTATCGTTGTGCTCTATACTCAGGATAACTAAAGAAAACTAACGGAGGGCCATCGTTACTCATTCGCCTAATATTTCTACAGTACCTGTCAGCAAACTGAAAGTGCAACTTGCCCTCCCTAGATTGTCTGTTCTAATAAATTTCCTCTTTCCTGGAAACCCAAATGTATCTGCCTTGGAAGACGTCTTTGTGACCATTTCTGTCTTTGGGAGTGTACTTGGAATTGCCTGTTAAAACGCAGAGGCTTTTCAGTTTGAAAGTGGAACCATGCTCTGAGGAGGAGTAATTCTCTGAAGGGAAGACGCAGCGTCAATTGTCAAATCGCCTTCTCCAATGCCTTTTATATTGAAATTCCTCTTATGAGGCAAATGTATAGTCACCTAGCCCTGTTAAAGTCTGGGCTTATTTTCTCACCCATCTCAGTTTGTTCTACAAGTTTGGCTGAGGCCTACAAGAAGGTGCTCCAACTGCATCATGGGTAACATTGTCACCTTTAGACACTTTCGTCCAGCGGCCTAGGTCTTAACACCAGGCTCTTTCGGTATTGACGTGACCGTCTACCTCCGACAGCCTCTCGAAAGGAGGAAAACGTTTCCGTTTTAAGCTCGCCTGACTCAGACAACATGCTAATGCAAAAGTGATTTAATCTTTGATGTAGCGGCCATTTGTTAATTATTTTCATGGAAAGTCATGTATCTTCGCGTTAAGGCTTCGTATATGCCTGTTGCGGAAAAGAGTTTTGTTTGCTCACGGTAACAGTGTAACATGGCGTACAGTGGAAATTAAGCACTGGATGGAATGAAGTGAAACATCAATATAGAATATGTTGGTATTGTGTACTTCTGTAGTTTGATTCAAGGTGAACATGAAGACCACACAAGATACTACCAGGATTCTGGCTTCTGGAAGGGTTTCAGATGTCTACATGGGTGCCAAATTATAGACGCAGTGTGCCTTGTGGACAGCAAAACAAGGTGTCCAGCTGTCTCTTAAAAGGGTTGGGTGCTCTCATTCGGACCACACCAACTCTTCCTCAGGTAAGTATTCAGTTAGCAGAAACGCAATGTAAAGCTGCACTGAAAACAACTAGCCTTATAATTTATATTGTTATAGAATACTAAAATATTAGTTGATAACCTTATTGGCATCAAGTTGTATTGTATTATTTGCTGTGAGTTGGTTGACATAAAACCCTATAATTAAGTATATTATAACTATCAATGTACATTGTACATTATAATAGTGTAGTCTAAATAAGTATATACTGATTTCTGAAAAATTAATGGTAGTGCTGAACAGAAATCTGCCAAGGAGAGATGTGAAATTGGGAAGCCTAATTTATAAAATAGACTAATCCTAAATAGAGAATCTGATGTATTTTTTATAGGTGAAGGTATTGAAGGTAGGTGAAGGAAACATTCATCTCCATATTGAGGATTTGTAAAACGGAATTGGCTCACAATGTAGGAAATCTGATTTCGTACAGTCTATTCGAAGAAAGTCGTCACATTTTATTAACTATATTTGCTGTTTCTGTCAAGATGAAAGCGTATTTACATTACAGTTAAGGCTGCCACGCAGATGTTTTGCTAATTAGATTACATTTTGTTGTGAATCTTGTATGTTAATATAATATTGCCATGGGAAAACTGTCTGGACACGATGTAGGACTAACTGCATTAGAAGTTCTAAGTTTTGCAGGACCTGTGGATGAACTCAACCTTGGGATTAAGCCAAGGAACCACCATATTTTATGCTTGATGAAGGCCCAAAAAGACCGTATAATGTGATGTAGACTATATAATGTGATGAATGCCGATAATTGTTTCCCTATTCAAAGAATGCATCAAACCAAGGGAATTGAAAATCGGTGAGTATTGATTTTGAATGTTTTCAGTATTCGTTTTATCATCACAAAAGGGCATGTCCATTCAAGGGTAATGCAGATTGGTGGGACTAAAATGATTATCATATACAGTATAATAGCAATGTTGCAAAACATCAGTTTTCATGCATTGTGAATACATTTACCTTTACCTGCCATGGTCCAGAAATAATTGGCTTTTATGCATTTCTTTTTGAGTCGGCATACCTCTTTAATTTGGAACCATGTGTTCAATATCATATTTTATATGTAATGTTGTAAATTGACATCTATTTAATAAAGTTCTATATTTTGTACCTTTTATGCTTTGCATGTTTTGTGTCCACTTGTTTAAATGAGGACATGGACCATTGACAAGTATCTGTATGTGATCTCTTGGTTTGTATGCCTTTGTTTTACAAGAGGATTGTGTTCCTATTCCACCTAGCTGATCAAATGATTTGAATAGCTAATTCAACTGGCCTTATTAACCCATATTAAAAAGGGCACTGTAACATGTATGTATGTATGTATGTATAGAAATAACCAGCATTACAATGTTTTGTGCATGCCCCTACTGCACCTGCAGTCATCTCTACCCTCCTACATCCCTAGTAGGCTTACACCACTCTACCCCTCCTTATATAGCCACCTACACTATTAAGATGGACATTTACAGTAAACTGGGGCACACGTTAGAATATTGGTGGCAATGTTCAGTAATGGAATCAATGAGTATAAAGGAATAAATATAGATTTCACAAATACAGGCAAAACAAACACATAGTAGGCTTACAAGCCTTTATAATACTCATACTCTTTATACTCTTATTCTGTTGTTACTTTGAAAAGATGATTATGTTCGGTGGAACACTAACAAATAAAATATAAACAATAATAAACACATATTTCATACATTCCAGAAATACTTTTTGAATCCCTTAAAGCTGCGATTAGCACACCGTATTTGAGAAGTCAACTCAGCCATACACAGAAATTAGTCCTGGGAAATCAATGTGATGGTATTCCCAGGAATGGTACGTGACTTGTGGTACTAGTCTCTGAAAGCTGATTGCTTCTAGACAAAAAGCCTAATTTGTACATGTATGGGACAACAGTATTTAATCTTGCAAACGCCAGTATAGCCTGTACTGTAAATTAACTAATTACACTGTATCCAATCATGTTAATTTGACATTAGATTGAAGGGCGTTATACATTTACAGCTCAGATTATTTTGTTTCCTTATCTGATTTTACACATTCAATGTACTCTGTCTACTGTTAAGTGGTTTCTTATCAGATGCGATATGTAAATTACAGTATAGCTCATTGACATTGAGTTGTAATAATAGCTCCTCAGCTCTGTTGCCTTCGTGAGAGAGTTATTCAGCATTACCTTTTGATATGAAGTCTCCAATTGTGTTGTTGGTCCTTGCAGCCATTTCTGAGGGCTTTGTGAAGTAAGTGCTTCATTAGTTACAATTATTGACTAATGTTAAGTCATTCTAGACGTGTGTAATTATGATTACATGTTGATGACTTGCTTGTACAGAATACATCTTAGTTGAGGTCAGTCAGCCAAGCAGCTACTGGAGGAGAAAGGACTTTGAAGAATTCAGGTCAAAATGTCCACTCAATGCTTGAACAAAGTTTCAAACCCGGTTGGACAAGAGTGTGGTGCCTCTGATCTTTGATCCAGATGTAAGTTTTAGCCTACATACTTATTGTACATCCTCAGTTCTCAAACGTTTGTAGGCTAAATGTTATTCACTGGAGGAAGGTAACATTCTGGACTCATTAAAATTGGAACTCCACCTCAGTTGTTCAAGGTTCTTTTTGACACCGGCTCTTCTGACTTGTGGGTGCCCTCCTTTAACTGTACCAGTCCCGCCTCCCGTAAGTATGATGACAGCAGAGCTATGACCAGGACGAATAGTTATTATTTAAATAAGCAACATTATAAAGAATATATTGATTGATTTATTCATGAAATGACTTTACGTTTTGAACGTCAACTAAATAAGTTGATGTTTATTGTTTCTCTCCTGTGTTGCTCTATCTGTCACTAGACAATCATGCTAAGTTCATAATCAATATGTTTCAGGCTGCCACTAAGTCTTTTGACATCTTGTATGGCACCGGTTTCATGTCTGGTGTAACGGGGTATGACACCGTCCATGTAAGAACCCGGTGTTAAAGGCACATTCGTTGATTGCATAAGTGCCCGGCTTTACTGTTACATACTGTAAAACAACTGCATACTGTAAAACAGACGTTTTACAGTTTTACATTATCACCATAGGGGAGCTGGGGAATGCGCTCTCAAGAGTGATAAACCAAAGGTTTTTGTAACTCGACTACAACTGGAATTCCGGACACAAATACAATGCACTGTTTTTATGTTTACATTTTGATATACCATTGAGTAAGATCGCGTCATCAGCAGCCATTAAACACACATAATTCTTGCTGGGTCCCTTCAGATAAGTGACTTGTATGTAGTGCACCAAATATTTGGCCTGAGTCACAGGGAGGAATCTTTCATGGAATATCTTCCATGGGATGGAATTCTGGGACTGGCATTCGCTAGTTTGTCATCTGAAGGAGGAACTATTCTGTTTGATAACATGTGGAATGAAGGCAGAATCTCTCAATACATGTTCTCCATGTACCTGACCAGGTGAGCCTCATCGTCCTTTTTAATATATTACTAAATTATGGCAGTTCTGTGTTTTTATTATATATTTTTTGACATGCCTCCAGCTCAGTGGAGGGAAGTGTGGTGATCTTTGGAGGAACAAATTTCACTTACTTCACCGGGGACATGAAATGGGCTCCTCTGAATGGAAATACAGGCTTTTGGAGCATCATTATAGACAGGTATGTAGGTATGTAGGTTATTTTCCACCTAATTCCAGATGTTTAAGGGGTCACAAGATGCTTTAAACAGGAGTGGTGAAATGAGTTTGAAATATTAATTTTGTTAACAGTATTTCTATTAATATACATCTCATATTCATTCATCAAGTCAAATGGTTTAGAACTGCTGGTCTACACTCAATGGAAGGCCTGTGTTTGCTGTGATTGACTGGTGCACTTCACATTCTTGCAGCATCACCCTCAACGGGAACACAGTCGCATGCGCTGAGTCATGCCAGGCCATAGTGGACGCAGGCACGTCTCTTGTTCGCGGCCCTAGCAGAGACGTCAGCAAACATCAATGGCTGTGTCGGGGCCAGCATCGACACGTACGGCAACGTGAGCGACGTGTTTCTAATGTGACGTCACTGAGCGCTGTACAGTGTCATAACACGCTCTCGTTCAGGCAGTTGTGAGCTGCAGTAACATGAACATTATGCTAGACATTGTCTTCAACATCAATGGGTTCGCATTTGCCCTTCCTCCCTCCGCCTGTCATGAAGGTTTGTCTTCAGAACACAAGGGACAACCCTAAACTATCACTTATCAGCGCACCAGTACTGACAATGTGTTGCTTTACAAGTTTAGTTTATATTGGGTCACCAAAATGGAATGGACCCATAATTAATGTTATGAGCTACACGTGTTTACAGTCGCTGGGGAAATGTTGACTTTAGAATTGTATGTAGTTTAAAATAGGATAATGAGAAATACGAATACAATGTTAAATGTCTGCCTTGTTTCTGCAGTCTGGGTCCATGCGCCGGACAGGGTTTCTGCCTGGGAGCTGGATCCTAGTGAAGTCTTTATGCGACATTTCTACACTGCATTTGACGTTGGCAACAACAGACTGGGTTTTGCTGCAGCTGTGTGATCTGGCCCATGCAGCCCTGATCCTCTGACAAAATGGGCTGTTTTCTCCAAATGTAATAGCTTTAACCGCCTATTGGTGTGATATGTTTATTGTCACTGTGGAAACTTTAGGAGATAAGCAGATTTTCACTCTTTTTTTTTTTACAGTTTTTTTTTTATCACCATTCACATATCAGTGCAATTTGTTTTAAATTCTAAAAATCGAAGCTAATAAAATAATATACAACGTTTGGACCTAATGTATATAACTTTCTTATGACTTCAGTGTATTATGCGGGAAAGTGTGGTGCATGAATCAATTATGTAATAACAACTTGGATTTCATTCAGTTGTTCTATGGTTGAATCACATATCCATTTTCCCATTGGTGGCCACTAGATGGCAGACATCTAATGCAAACGGTAATTTAGCCATTCATTTGATTCTCTTGGGAGGGACCTCAGGAAGGGATGAGTCATCTTCCTTAGTATGCAGCATTGCAAACACACTAGCACCTGCCAATCATTCATTGTAGGCACAAGCATTCATGCCATCTGTGTGTTCAGCAACGTAATGATCCCAGATTTTCTTTAGGCCTGGTCACTTCTTTTTATATCTCATGACGAGTTACTCAAGAGACACTTTGACTAAATGTACTGTACTGTATATAGGCACGTAGTTTATTAGTCATTATCAATAGACCTATTCCAAAATGTTATTTTCTTTACACATTTATGAACCTTTTCATGTTGTAGTTTAATACATTTCAGGTTTTTATACAACGTTCTTGGACGGCAATGCATGTTGCATGTCTTGTAGGTTAACCGTGTAAACTGAGACACTTGGAGTCACTGAACAAGGGCTCTTCCTACAGCCAACCTTAATCATTCATCCTGTGGAAGTCTGCTATGTTATCCCAGGCCAGCAGGTGAGGTTACCATGGCAAGAAGATGGACAGGCTTTTTTTAACAGGGAAAACAACAGCTGGGTTGTGTATCCTATATAATGCATTCATTTAGATTGACCCAATGTAAGCAATTTAGTTTGATACTTTATTTGGATATTACAGTATATCACATCACATTGTCTATAAAGCTAAACCAATTAACATGTATTTCCTGGCCAGAAACATATCATTGTCTCATTCTGACCTAATAAAATAGAATACCCATACAATGGGTGAAAGGGAATCTATTGTAACATTTCAAGGCAATGTGTACTACAGCTGCAACCTTCCTTAAATATAAGAGGGGAGTAAATTAAGGCAAGACATGGTGGATAGTGAATGAGAGGTCTATAGTAAACAAAAAAGAAAGTAAAGTGCGATAAACACCGGTCTCTAAGCAAACTGAGTTTCTGCTCCAGTGATCTTTTTATTCTAGTGTTTCACCCTCTGGTGACCAAGAGTGTGTCATTAGTAGCACAGGAACACAATACCTCATCTTGAGATATCTCCATTAACATTAACCTGACACAAACAGTCACTCAGGAAAGTGAGGAATGTACCTTCTATGTATCTCTTGGCATGGATGTGATTCACTTTTATACGGCGTCATGTATAAATACAGCAAATAATTAGTAGACAACAGTACAGTTCATATTCTGTACAGTGTCACACAACAGAGAATATACAGTATATTGTTAATATTAATTAATAGACATATACAGTATTTACAATACACTTGTCAATAGAGACACATGCATCGGCCACTAAGCTGGTTATCTTTGGTTGGAAATAACAGGGCAAGACTTAAACAGTATTAGCATGAATTATAAATACAGTATTACTGTAAATTGCACTCTAGATTGACAATTACCCAATCTTCATATTCAGGTATATTCGAATTCTCTGAAAAATGCTTACAAGAATTTGCTACTAATTTTCAAAACTTCACACAGACAAATAGTTCACGGTTATCCTGAGAAATAAAGCAATGTGAAAATAGTTTTTCCTACTAGAAATACTTGAATGCTTAGTCTGTGGTTTCTTTCAACAAAAGACCTGTATAGAACTATTGTATATGACCACAATAGCAGCTTCTATGACTTCTATTTAGCTATCTAGGTATGTATTGTGTTGGCTTACCTGAAATTAAGCTCTACCAGAATGTACAATATGTAAATACATGAGAAAGGTTATTGACACTATTTTTTATGTGCATAAACAAAGGAGAAATTATCATTTTTTCTAAGCATGTTTGCCCAACAAGGGTGGAAGACATTATTTTTTGTGTTGAAAGGATGTACCGAAGTGACTATACAGTTATTCTAAACCATGTGTAAAAACAAGCTTGTGATCCACGTGCTACTACATTTAAATCACAGCTGTGACAGCTGAGGCGGCTTGCGTATTGTGTTATTATTTAGTCAGCTATTTCTGTCCATGTTTATGTAACTATTGCCTGGGTGGCATTTGTAGATGTGCCTATGTGTTGGAACTAATACACAAAATAATCCAACACATGGGCGTTTGTTATGTCTGAGAGTTGCTCATATGGCTGCCATGCTGCCCAATGTGTCAGAGGTTATGTCGCTGTATGTTGTATCTCAGCATTAACAGATATTAAGTGACCAATACTATTATCAGCCTGCTACACTAGGCTTCAAAATAGCAAGTCATGCTGATGTAAATAAGTTCCATTGTCAGACAGCTCTAATATGGCTGGATAGTTGGTACAGTTACGTTTGCTACATGTAGACCTTTGTATTGTTCCATGATAAAAGAAGACTTGCTATTGGAATTTGATTGCTTTAACATACATCAGATCTACCGTAAATCTGTAAACTAGCATCTTCTAGCTACTACTACAGTTAAAATAAATATTTGGACAATATTCTCATCTCTAAACCTAGAAGCTGGAGAGATCCAACTTGTATAACAGACAAACTATGTTTCCAGTGGAAAATGTTGCTATCTCTATCATATAACAAGATTATTAAAGTTGGTCTTCTTTTCAATGTCAACTGGCCAATTTGTCATTGACATTGTCATGATATACTTTTCAATTAACATTATTAATGTCAATGGTATTTAATTAGCTTTTAGATTTAGACTTTTAGATTTAGAAATGATAATATAAGTCTAGGCTCACAACAGTCACAATTTCAGCATGTACAGAACACAAACGTTCATTTGAAACAAACTCCTCTTGCCTGTTAAACTGGACGAGAAGTCTTCCCTTTTCCTAACAGTGCCGTTACGTTGTTGAAAACAACTAGAGTTCCCACACGCCACACCCACAGTTAACCTTTCTCATGTAGAATACACATTAAGATAAGACATTGCATGGACATAGGGGTTGAAAGACCAAAAGCATATGTCGCCGCGTGCATAAAAAAGTACATGAGTCAGTAGTGATTTAGCCAGGTCATCGGAGAGACCGCTCACACAGTCACACTACCATGGGGGTGTCAGAGCACACAGAGCTCACAGAGTCCACATCAGACTTCCGTCTCTCGCGGCTGTCTCCACGCCACTCCTCCTCCTCCCCGATTGGATTCAACCTCCCGTTCTGCTCCAGCTGGTCCTTGGGGTCCAGGAAGGACACGCGTCTATCGAGCAGGGCCTTGACGTGGTGCTCGCTCCCTCCTTGGCCCTCCAGCCCGTGGGAGAGACTAGCAGTGGAGGAGCGGAGGCTGTCTGCGGGGATGCTCTTTGTCAGCCCGTGGCCCGGGCAGCAGATACAGTTGCAGGGCGTCAGGTAGAGGTAGATCAGCACCATCACTAAGCTAACCAGACAGCCCACCAGGGTGGTGTAGGCTGTCTTCATGTTCTCCAGCCCGCCGCTCTGCGTGAAGTTGTACACCACCACGTTCACATACAGAGTCTCGTTGAAGGCGTCGCTGGTGGCGTAGCAGGTGTAGTCGCCGGAATCTTCCACCTTAAGGGGCCCGATCTGGAGGCTGCCGCTCGGAAGCAGGGCCGCGCTCTTATTGGCCGAGGACACGGGCCGGTTGCCCGGCAGGGCCCAGATCTTCTGCGGATCCTTCTGCCTGGTGTCACAGTCCAGCACCAGGAACTGATCCAGGTATGCCTCGTGGGCCATCACTTTCACCTCGCTGCAGTTCAGGTGGACCCGGTTCAGATCCAGTATGGCGAGCTTCTCTTTCTGCGGCCCCGGCAACAGACAGGTGTGGTCTTCTCTGAAGTCCGTGGCCGAGCTGAGCTGCTGCAGGTGCCAGCGTGCCAGTACATTGTACAGCTCACAGCTGCAAGGCAGGGGGTTGCTGTGGAAGTACAGGCTGTTCTTCAGCCAGGCCGGCAGAGACTGGATCTCAGAGAGGGGCAGCACTCTGATGCGGTTGTAGGACACATCTAGGAGGCTGAGGGTCTCCAGACGGCTCCGGTGCTTCACCAGCTCTATGGGCAGACGGGAGATCTGGTTCTGGCTCATGTACAGCTTCTGCAGGCTGTTGAGGCCGGAGAAGGCGGTGCGGTCGATTTGGGATATGTGGTTGTTGTACAACAGCAACACCTCCAGGTGCTCCAGAGGCTCGAATATTAACTCCTCCAGTATTCGCAGAGCGTTGGAGGACAGGTCCAGGTATCGAAGCCTCGTTACGTGTACAAAAGCCTCCGAGGAGAGGAACGCGAGGCCGTTGTGGCTCAGCAAGAGGCTGTGTAGCCGACTGAGTTTGATAGCGGTCCATTCGGCTTGGAGACGGGTGATGTTGTTAAAACTGAGGTCCAGCACGGCGGTGTAATGCGGAATACCTGTGGGTACACCGGTCAGATTCATCTTGGAACAGCTGACAATATTGCTGGCACACACACAAGTCGTATGGCAGTTCATAGGGGTGCTCAGTAACTGTCCGATAATGCCCACTGGAAACAGTATAGCCAGAAGGAGGATTGTGAGAAACCCTTTTCCAAACACGACTCGCGGAAGGTACAGCTTCCCTCCCATAATGGCAAGTTTTGGCTGGGGCAGAATGGTGTAGAAATGTTGAAAGCTCTGTAGACTACTGTGTGTTACTTAGCTGCAAGGATATGTTATACAATTAGTAGTAGCATGCAGTCACAATTCTTTGATTAGATTAGATCAGAGTTGGGTGTTATTAAACCTTGATATGAGATGGCTAATTATGCAGAATGACAGGATAACTGTGGCAGCCCCCGTGATATACACGTCATGGTGTAATGCACACAGAGGGTGCATTGCACCAGCAGCCACCGGTCAAAAAGTTATGTATGGTCTACATGTCATCAAAACACACCACGTAGGCTACACTAACACGTTTTTCTCTCTTTTATAATTTGCATTAAAACCGATTCTTGAATTAAATGTATTAAAATAGCCTAGCCTCGCGTTAGGCTATTATCGTCTACTTGCATTGCAACACGCTATTTGTTAAACTGTTAGAGAGACCTGCATTTTCAATGTGTTACGTTAATATTCACTGTGACAAATATGTTATCTTCTACTACATCCTGGAATGTAGTCTATCCACACTATGCATACCTTTCGTTTATTCGTTGCTTCGTATCTTCACGATCATTCAGCCACCGACGGGAACGGGATATGTTCTAGTATCTGTTCTCTCCGGTCCCGCTAGCGTATATCCTTTTATTGTTGAACCGTCGGACTGGACTGTGCCAGATCTTAGCGAACAAACTAGTGATTATTGATCTCAGATGCTGAGAGGTTCAGACAGGGAGGCGTGTCACACTGTGGTTACACACGCACACACAGCCTACACGCACAGGTCTCTCTCTCTCTCTCTCTCTCTCTCTCTCTCTCTCTCTCTCTCTCTCTCTCTCTCTCTCTCTCTCTCTCTCTCTCTCCACCCATTCCCATCCTTACTGGTAGGCTATAGACTGCGTTGCATTCATACTAGCATTACCTCCTATGTTGAATAGCCTTATGCTGATCAGGAAAATATTCTATTTGAGATACGTTCATATTCATAGGTCTGAATATCATATTAAGGTATAGCCTATCCTCTGCCCTCCGCCGGTATAGAATATTTAAATTAATATCACGCTTCACATGTTGCAATTGCACAACGTTATTATAAATGGGAACACTGGGCAGTTGGGCGTTGGTAGGAATATCTCGTCTGGTTTGCCTATTACTATGCATGACGGTAAGCGTGCACGTTGATTTGCCAGATGACGTGATTTGCGCTAGATATGATTATATTGCACTTATGCAAAATAGCCTATAGGGCCTACGCTGCATGACCAGGCGCGTGCATTGTGCACGGTAAACATGTAGCAAAGCTAATTCCTGAAGAAATCTACGATTTATGATATATTTGAATACTAGCATGTTCAAATTTTAATTTTATATGTATATCCGTAGACCTACACCTATAGGCAGGAACTCCAATTGGGCCGGAGCCAGCCGGAGCTGAGCTCCAGCACTTTCAGTAGGCATTAAAAATGATTGACAGTTATTAGGCAATATAGTTAAACATTTTTTTCTCAGACGTATTGTATTATAAATGTATTTCGGGCGAGTAGGCCTATGTCTAAAATCTCTGGATACAGACTCAGTTTTTGTTTTAAGTTTTTGCCGTGGTTGAATTATCATGCGCGCATTAGCGCAGTGAGGTGTTTACAAGGATGCGTTCGATACATTCGGTGTAATGTTCACAGTTCCGTTCGAACGTAGGCATTTGTGCACTGAACGCCAGCCTACAAAACACGTACAAAACAGGGAAAAGAGTTGGTCTGTGCGTTGCACAACTTTAACATTAACAAAGCAAGCGATCGTGTTTGCTTTGCTGCTGCTTACTGTAGCTACAAATATCCGACCTATATCCTGCCCTACAGTCTATACCAGGCCTGGGCAAAGTCAGGCCCGGGGGCCGGATGCGGCCCTTCGAGACGTTCTACCCGGCCCGCCCGATACATCAAACATTTAAAAATTATAATACAACATAAAATTACTCGACGAGCTCTGCAAAATGTTTATGTTTATTATGAAAATTGTGTTGCATAGGAATA
>JAODUK010000020.1:387181-400360 GCA_027564635.1 Typhlichthys eigenmanni
CAGGTGTGTTGGAGCAGGGAGACACCTAAAACATGCAGGGCAGCGGCCCTCCAGGACTGGAATTGAATAGCCCTGATCTAGCCTATGAAAAGCTGACATGCACTACACAGTGAAGCGCAAAATGGGCTGTCCAAAACAGCACAGTGAGCAGGCAGTATCCAAGCTGGAGGGACATGCATGAGTGACGAGCCACAGGCTCACACACGTTACGGAAAAGCTCTCATTCCCACAGCACAGGAAGGTGAATCAGTTAAAAGTCATGCACCGGCGCAACAAGGCTGTCTTCACCGTCAGCAAAACCTCAAGTAACACGGACGGACTCTCCCACAACATGCCGTGGTAGAATCAGAACAAATCACATGACGTAGCCGGCCCTGTATCGTGTTTAATATAGGATAATCATTCTTTGCATTCGTCATCTTATGTGTGCATGGTGCGGTGACCACCGCTTGTGTTACTCTGCCTGACAGTTGCCAGGATTCAGTAACAGTATTCCTCCAATACAAGCCTTTGTAGTATTGTGCAATGGTCTTACCTCTCCACAGGAGAGGAAGAGGGAATCCTCTGATGGACAGCAGGAGACACAACTCACTGGCTTTGTGTGTGCTGTAGAAGTAGAAGTGATTCATTCATTCATACCCTAACAAATAGAAATAGTATTTGCCTAATATTCACACATGATGGGAGAACAAAGAATTCAGAAAGAAATGGTCACTTTTCATTCAGATAGTCTAAATTATGAATTATTACAGCATTATGAAACATTTCTGGAGATTTCCTCTTACCATTATATGTGGCAACCACTGTCTCTTGACTAATATCCCATACCTTGATTCTACAGTACAGAGAAGGGTGCAAGGCCACAACAACTATGAGAAAGGTTACGAGTTAAAACATGAAACGCTTGTATTGTTCTACAGTACAATTGAATGAATAGATAGCCAGACCTGGACAGCCTCACTCTCACACACACACAAACCTGCAGTCCATACTGCCTGTGACAGCATTGCTTGCTCCAGCAGTTGGGCTCACGCTGGTGACAATATGATCATGCTCATGTTTTGTGAAACGATTTTCTAGCAGGCATTCATCCTCTGCCAATTCCCATAACTCCAGGGAGCCTGCAACATATATTAAAATATATTTCAACTGAATATAATTAAAAAACATTTAGAAGTAATACTAGATTTGTCACAATCTACTTGCCAGAGTCTAAAGCAACAAGAAAAGACGTGTCTGACAACCATTTGACATCTGTGACACCGGATTCAGTCTGCACCCCAGCTTTGCAGAATCCTTCATTGGGGGCCTTTCCAGGCTCGCTATAAATCCAAAGAGAACCCTGCCAGCACCTGCCAGAAAGGCTGGAAGCACCAAGCAGTAGGGTGCCATCTAGAAGATAAAAAAATAAACACAAAAAACGAATTCATCTAAAGAAGGGTTCCATGAGAGTATGGTTTCGGTATTGCAGGAATATCCAGATAATCACATATATCGCGGATACATTGAATTGGGGAGCAGCGGTCACCATGTCTCAAAACAGAAAGCAGAACACAGGGTAACTAATGACAACACGGGTTTAGATAGTCTGGCACAAACGAGTCCTTATTCATTTGCCACAGATTGTTTTGAGGAACCACGTGTCAATCTGCTACATGCTAGCTTGTATTACCTGCCCTGTATTGTGCGGAGTCCAAATGCTTTTCCATGCATGCTGGTGCATTCGGTGGTATTTTCCATCTGTTTTCTTTAATCATACTCGTATTATTCACTGCACTTTTCATTCAGTAACTTGGGGAATGTGGGTATTTTCACGCACAACTGCAACCAGATCACGTTATCGAGGCTTGTGAAAACTGAGAAGAGTTAGCTATCGGTAGCTACCGTAGCATAATAGTTTTAATGCTGATATATTGAAATTGCTGACACGGAATAAAAACGTATATTTTTCGGATCGTATACCTTTAGTACAAGTAATGGCCCTGTCCTAACTAAAGTAAAAACAGTGTAAAGAAACGCATTACGGTACTGCTTTCCGCCTTCACCGGTACTTTTCTTCTTCTTTCAATTAAAGTGGGTCGGAAACTAGCTTGGGTATGCATACTGCCACCTGCTGCATCCGGCTGCAACGCACCTTCTGCAGTATTTACCTTACGAAGTTATCTGGTACCGTACTAACATAAAAAACGTTTTATCCTGGAATCATGACAATTATGGTTTGTACGTTCTAGGGAAGCTGCCATCGTACGAGATCTGTAGCCACTGCATGTACCCAAATGTGACGAGTGCCATTCAAAACCCTCTAGCCTCTGCAGGGATACTATGATTCAAGCTTTAGAAGACGATGGTTGATTTAACTACCGTAGTATTTGTTTTTTTTTTCCCCTGGATACATTTTTAATTGTGTAGTCAAGAAGGGCACAACATAAACATAGATAAAGCCAACACGAGCGTTTATTCTGAAATGTACAACTCCAAGCGGAAGTTACAGTTTTGTTGCTAACATTACACTTCCGCCCTTTCCCTAAAATCGATAAGTGATTGGCTTTTTTGATTATGAAAACTGTGTACTTATTATAACGTTCTTCCAAAAGGTAAGCACACACAATGAAAACATATTAAAGCGCGAATTACTAGTTGTCGTTTATTCGTCTTTGCAATAATAGTTACATTGATGTCGTTGTCTCGGGTCAAAATGATGCAGCGCTAACCTTAGCTAGCGTAAACCTAACAGTAGCTACGTTACCTATCCGATACAAAGGACTGACGGTCGTCTTCGACGAGCTTTATTGATACATGCATGGCAGCATGCACATTGGCTTGCAGTTTGTACATAGCCAGTTTAAACGTCTAATTTGGAGCGTGGCATGTTTTTATTTTGAAATCAGCTTACGTGGCATCCTTGGTCCTGATGTGATTGATCTTGGATGACAGGTGATAAGAAGGATTGGGTGTGCTTCATTTATTTTGGCATTGTCATCATGTTAAATTGTTACGGCAAGACATTTGTAGGTTTGTGATTGACTATATTTACAGTGATTTCTCATTATTTAGGAAAAATATTCTGTTCCGATTGGCTGTTTATATAGATGTAGAAAACTTTATTGATCCCAAAAAAGGGCAATTAATTTGCATCTTACACCATTCATCCACACGTACAACCTCTTATCACATGACGTATGACATATGCGTTAAACACAGATAAAAATGTATGATATTTAATTTATTTATTTATGATGAAACTAATCAAAAAAATCTACATGATTAATTTAATAATTATATTTGCTAAATTTCATATTCACAAATGTAAATTTACCAAAAATAAACCTTTATTTCTGGTATTTGCTAGAGAATGCAAAAAATATACTAATTGAAAAGTCTTCTAATAAAGCATTGCAAACTTTGAATGTCTGTACTTATTTTAAGATATTTGTAGATTGACTATAGATTTTATTTTATCTATTTTCTTTGTATACCAACCCCCTGGTATCTATTGTTAAATTGTTTCATCCATTTCAGTTACTTTTAGCTAAGTGATTGTATTGTATACATTGTGCCTGTTATTGTACTATGTATACCTTGTGTTTTGCATTAATAAAAAGAAGAAAGAAGGATTAGGTGTCAATTTTAAAACACAGTCCAGTTAATGTACAATTCTACAAAGATTCAGATTTAAAATTCAACCGAATTTACACACTCATTATTAATTTGTATATCTAGGAATATGAAACATTCACTCTTAATGATGTAGATGTACAGTATTATTTAAATAATGCATCATTGGATACCTTCTGAATGAAATGTATCATGTTTCTTTTGTATTATGCCTTTACCCACAGGGGTTCTGTCATGGCCTTGAAAAGGAGAAGGGCGACATCCCCCTCTAGTAGTGTGAGTGGAGGAGATTTTGATGATAGCCAGCCTTCATCATTATTATCTTCAGTAGGGAGAAAGAGGAGAAGGACTTCAAACATTCCAACAGTGGATCCTGTAAATCGCCAGATTTTAGTTACCGTTTGTGTGTTTAAAGGGGCACTCCTAGATTTGTGTCTAGAATGCAATTTATGGTTGAATTCTGGCTTACAAAAATACTTTTGGTGAAATGCCCAGGCTCTGGGGGTTATTACATAATTGTGGAGTGCACCTTTAAGTTATCTTGGTCAATCACTTAACGCTCGTGCTGTCCTATGGGTCAAAATGACCGGTGCACTTGCCAGTAGCGGGCAGCAACCACAACACGGACATATGACATTCCGCGGTTCGCTCCCTCTGCTGCTAGTCTGCTGAAATGCCTTAGGACAGCGGGAGGGTTAAAAAATCAAACAAATGAATGATCTTATATGGTCAATGATACAGTTTCACAACAGTAACTGGTCTTTGCTTTGCAGATTGCTGTATGCCATGAGCTGTATAACACTATCAGAGATTACAAGGATGACCAAGGCAGGATGCTATGTGAGCTGTTCATCAGAGCACCCAAAAGAAGGTCAACACAATTACAGTTTGAATTGTTACTATAATCATATTGGTGTGCTGTAACCACCACATAGCAGCGCTTCAGTAACTGACATTCTGAAGAATGGGGAGATTTACAAAGCCCTGCTTCTTAAAGGAACCAGCCCGACTACTACCATGTGGTATCTCAGCCTATTGACATGATGAAGATCCAACAGAAACTGAAGATGGAGGAATATGATGATGTAGAGCAACTCACTAGTGACTTCCAACTGCTATTTAACAACGCCAAGACCTATTATAAGGTAACTACTATACAACTGCCTGTCATGTACAGCCAACACTACCAAATGATGCAGTTAGTGGATACCTGTTTGCACGCATGCATTTGTCTCATAAGTTAATGAATATGTGTGACTTAAGATGCAAAATGGCCACCCTGTGTTTAGTCTGACAGTCCAGAGTACAGAGCGGCCTGTAAACTGTGGGACCTCTACCTGCGCACCAAGAATGAGTTTGTCCAGCGAGGGGACTATGACGAAGATGATGAAGATAGCTATGATACACAGGACAATGTTGGAGGCTCCGCTGAGGATGAGGTGCGACAGCAGGAAATATTCTACAAATTATTTTACATGCATACATTCAGTTTCTGAATCAAGGGTGGTCTATATAATAATGATAACCTTTTTTTATTTAAATCTCAAAACAGCTTTAACCACATTTGGAACAACTGTAACGTATTTAGTCTTGGAAAACAATACAGTAATGTGTGTTGTATATTGAATCTGCCAGAGCACACCCTCCTGTTTGAAGGAGGTTCTCGAGCAGCTCCTTGAGGCTGTGGTGTCTTATACCGAACCCGCTGGACGCCTGGTCAGTGAGCTGTTCCAGAAGCTTCCGTCCAAAATGGTATGACCTACCTCCAGATTGACTGTGAACTGTGGTCGCGTGTATCACGACTGTGTTTGGATGTCAACTTCTTTCCTGTCTTTCAGCAATACCCAGACTATTATGCCATCATTAAGGAACCAATTGACCTGAAAATCATTGCTCAAAAAATTCAGGTAGACTTTTTTTTTTTTTGATTGTAGGTACCAGCATATGTACTTGGCCTGTCTTGGCATAAAATCTAATACACGAACGGTATGCACTTCCTTCTTTAGTTGGGCCAGTACAGAACTATAAATGCAATGGCGAAAGACGTAGATTTGCTGACAAAGAATGCTAAAACATACAATGAGCCGGGATCACAGGTCTTCAAGGTGAGCTATGTAATTGAGATTGTGATTGACAAGGTTTGCCATCGTCAATATATAAAGCACACGAATGTCCTTATGATAAGCATCATCTTCCTTGCTTAAGGATGCAAATACCATCAAAAAGGTTTTTGCCCAGAAAAAGATGGACATCGAGCACGCCGAACCTATCAAGTCCAGCATTCGCATCAGGTACACCTCGGCGCGCAAAGCTCATCGTCCGCACGCTAGCATTAGCATCTGAGTTAAAAGCTGACTTTAATCTTTCTCTGTCAGGAACAGACGATCTGCCCTGGGAGACCGCCTCTCAGCGATCACCATGGCCCTCCAGTATGAGAGCGATGAGGAAGGAATCCTCTCGGGTAGCTTCTCATAACACTGTGTTGTTGCACCCGACACGGCTCAATCCAGGAGGACGTAACGTGATGCTGTAGGTATTCATAACAGCCCATTGATCTCGGCCTGTAATGTTCAGGCTCGGTCCACTATGACGAGGGGGAATCTGAAGCAGAGAGCATACACTCCAACATGGATATGAGTAACCCCATATTCCAACTGTACGAGTCGGTGCGGGGCGGTAGGAACAGCCAGGGTCACCTGATCTCGGAGCCCTTCCTGCAGCTTCCCTCTAGGAAGGACTACCCTGACTACTACCAGCAGATCAGCCAACCCCTGTGTCTCTATCAGATCAGGTACCGCAGTACACAGTGCCCCCTGCTGTACGTTATTTCATAGTGGAAAGGTTTTAGGTTTTAATAGCTCGGAACTGCAAACATCTCACCTAGATCGCTGGGCCGTGTACTAAAATGTGTGCAAGTGTAGGGACGGGGGGGGACGGGGGGGGGGGAGACGGGGGGTAGTTAGAGGAGCTGAGGAAGAGGAATGCACGCCATTTGTCAGGTGTGGGAGGGGCATGCAGTCTTGAGTTTTATGTTTTAAGAGTGTCCATTTTAACAGCGGTGTCTCCTTTGTGTCCAAGAATTTGGTAGTGTTCACAAATGTTTAGCCTACAATTAGGAATGCGTTTTTACTAGCGTGGCTGAAGCCATTTAACAGGCTTTACATAGAATGTAACTGCTCTGGTACAGAAAGTAAAACTCCAATCCACTTTAATACATGAATCTCCATTCATGTATTAAAGTGTAACTGCACCCTAAAATGTGTTAGGATTGATCTGTGATGAGACACAAAATACCTGTTTTTATAAAAATCAGCAATTTATGGGCTAAAAACCGAACTACACGTCATATCCGTTAAAAATCACGCTGGTTTTCATCTGTACACTCAGTATGATTATGTCATCAAATTCAAATGTTAACGTTAATGTGAATGGGGGTCCCCCTCTTAGGTCCCCCCCTTCCCCTCTCTCTGCTCCTTGAGCATTATTCACAGTTGTAGTGGGTGGAGGTAGAGTAAGGCTCAGAGCTGTGGTGCAGTTACACTTTAACCCTCTCAATCCGAAATCCACGTCTATATTTCGTATCTAATCTTCAGAACGGTATAAACTAGAAGCTCAGGGTTTGTTTCATGTTACATTCCGCTGAAGAGATTGGGTTATAGCTGGTATTTTTAGGCATAGAAGGGGCTCTTCAACACAGCGTCAAAGTCTGACATAAAATATCCCTTGCATAATGGATTCTCGTTTGTTTCTATTCCTCACATAGGCTTATATTTGGTGTCATATCTTCAGAACGGTAACAGATAGAAACTCATAATCGAGACACTCTGGTGAAGAAATCGACATAAGACCTGTGGTATTCCACATAACAGGGAGATTGCAACACGACGGGCAAGTTGCGTCTATAATCGCAACAGGAATATTCCTTTATCAAATAAGCCAATGAATCAAATCAAGATACACGTGTATGTAGCCTTGTAAAATGTCCCCTGGACAAATGGCAGAAGATACAGTCAAATAGGCTTATTTGAAGTCTATCTAATCTTGCTGTAGGAAAACAGCAGACCTAAGTGTTTAGAAAATTTTACATAAAACGTAAAAGTAGGCCTACTTTTAAATGTAGTCTTTCTCAATAGGTCTACATGAGTAGACTGTAGTTTTACATGTGCCTATGCCTACAGTTTACTATAGGCTATAGTTCAGTTATAGGATCAACAGATGAAAAAGCATAACTTTTTTTCCCCCTTTATCTCGCATACAGAATATATCTGTTATTCTAATTTTAATCAAGTAGTGCTTTTGTTGCCATTTTTAAAAGAACAACTCATCGCTAGTGTTTTGAACCTGTGTTATTGAGAGAGACTACAGTATTGATCACGACCACGCACGTATCCAATTGAGCCACTGACGCTGCTTTGAAGATTGTTGGCCATATAATAGACAGGCTACATATTTGAAATATGAATAGTATAAATGTTTAGGCTACACAAAGTGTATTGCACTGAATGCAGTGTATTGCTAATTCCTTCTAGAACTAAAAAAAAATATAGATAGGATAAGATAGGAGTTCAGTTATGCCAACAGCAGGGCTTGAACCCGCAACCTTCATGTTGAGAGCCCAAGACACAAACCACTGTAGTTATTTCCTGAACTTAGATTGACATCTTATTCTTATTATATTATATTAAAAGAATATTCATTATGGTTCTTTATTATTATGATTATATTATTTTTATTGTTTTATTTTACTGTTATTATCGTTTCTGGTGTTAGCCTATATGAATAGGCCTACTCATATTTGTATTATTGTTATGGTTGTTGTTATAGCCTATTGTAGCTTATGAGCAGGTTGTATGAATAACCTAGACAATCATTTTATAATTTCATATAATCACAACTGCCCTGGGTGATTGACTTCAGGCGTAACATGACAAAGATTGTGTGTTTTTGCAAGTTTTCCGCTGTAAAAGTCAGACCAATCACATCTGGAAACATTGTAGTAGAACTACGGTGGTTGAAACCAACATAGTTCAAACCATTGTCGTACTAACAAAGTTGGGCACTGTTGTGAAACAGTCCTACTGTCGATGTTCGTTAGTTCAACGATGCATAGTACGATGTAAGTTCAATGCTAGCCTTCGTCGTTGTACGGGTAACGCACTCCTGGTTAGTTACTTTTTGAATCTTCTTTATCCTCCTGAGGAAAATTGTTATGGTCATCCACTCTAAGATGCATGTATCATATAAATCATTGTGACCTAATCAATACTTTACCATTAGGTCATATTGACAGAAATTCAGCCATGCCCTTTCTGTCTCATTGTCATATTTGAATAATTCATACACAAAGTCCATAAATAATGAGTTGTATCTAGTTTCAACAACATTCTCTATTTTTAAAAAGTAATTTATCTTCTCACCCCATGGCATCCGACACACTGTAGAGCATTTGTGTCTGCTCCAATGTGAGAGCCCTTCGTTCTCCACAGGAACAAGATGAAAAGCAATGAGTATGACAGCGTGGAGCACATTGACGGCGACCTGACCACGATGTTTGAGAACGCCAAGCGCTACAACGTTCCTCACTCCTCCATCTACAAGCGCGCACTTAAGCTCCAGCACATCCAGCAGGTGTGTGCACCGTGTACTCATAGATGAAGCTGAGGTGGTCAAAGGGTTTAATGGTGACAACCGGGTAGTGAGCAGATAAAAGATCTTACCAAGCTGTAATCTTGGAATCAGTCCTCAATGGGAGTGTTTTTAGCATTTCTACATTTTTAGTTTTATATATAAGGTTACTGGACTCATTTTATTTGAGTTTGTTTCAAGATACAGTATAGAAGTAAGACCTGACTTGCCTAGTCATTCTGAAAACACCCAGTAACGTCACCTGACATCAGACAGGTGTTTGTGATAAGCGGCTAATTAGAGCACTTCTAAATGAGGGCCATGGATTACAGCATCACTGTACATAATGCAAAGCTGCAGATGTTACAGCAGAACTACTGCTACATCTCTCAGATATTCTCTTCAATACCAACAAACGCTATTTCTCCTGCAAAACTAGAAAGATTTAAACGAGGAGCTAAAGCAGACAATAATAATATATTTAAGTTATAAAGGCGTAATATTCATATTAGAATATGTCTGGGATGTGTTTGTGTGGCTTTTTAATGTGCGGTTTATATACATAAATATGCCTTATGTGTATAATATTCTCTTGTACTTGTAGTTAAAGAGGAAGGAGCTTCTCCAGAGAGATGATGATGACAGAGACAGCCTCCTGTCTTCCACCTTGTCTGACACTGGCAGCAAAAGAAAAAGGTAGATATAATCACTTCCTACAACCCGCTGACTCCCTGAGAAACGTGTGACACTTGTGTGTTGCTGTCTGATGTCTAGTCACAAGAAGAACACCAAGAAGAACCGCATGAGAGCTCTGTTTTGCGCGGTCACCGAGGCCCGGGAAGCCGTCAGCGGTCGCAGGCTGTGCGATCTCTTCATGGTGAAGCCCTCGAAGAAGGACTACCCCGACTACTATAAGATCATCCTGGAGCCCATGGACCTGAGGACCATCGAGCACAACATCCGCTCAGACAAGTACGTGACTGAAGACGCCATGGTGGAAGATATGAAGCTGATGTTCCGCAATGCACGCCACTACAACGAGGAAGGCTCCCAGGTAGCCTGTTCATATACGGTCATTCTTTCCTCTTTATTGTTCATTAATTAATATATTTTCTTTTTATTTCTTTATATATTTTTTTATAATCTCTGACAGGGTTGGTCAAAGAAACACATTTATTTTAAAATATTGCTTACATAAAGGACTACTGTGTAAGATTTCACTCACTAGTTATTAGTTGAAAACCTTTTATACTTAATTTTACTTTAAGTTTTTTTTTTTTAGCACACTGTTGCTAAATGTTGCCTGTGTCTCTGCTAAATCTAGCATACATTAGTATATTATATAGACCTACTGTAGGAAGCTACTGTAGCTACGTAAAGAGTGTGTAAACAATAATGACATACTTGTGTTAGGACGCAGTAAATCAGGAAGCTTTTCAACATTGACATTGTTTTTCCAGGTCTACAACGACGCTGGCATTTTAGAAAAGATTATGAAGGACAAACGCAGGGATCTTGGCCCAGCGACTGATGACGACGACGTGATATCCCCTAAAATGAAAATAAGTATGTTCCAAATCAGGCGGCATGCTTTTATATTGCCCATTGGAAACTCCCGTTATGCTAATAACGGGAGTTTCTAATAATGTGTTAATGTCAGGTGGGAACTGGGGATGTTCAGAGTGGGAACTTCCTACTTTTTAACATAAGCAATTACATCCTCAGTTTTACATTGATCGTAAAGTATCTGGTAGCGGCATGTGAACCACAATATTTTACTTATATATAAGTCTTTTCTTGTGTCAGCTTGTGTTTTACGAGACATCTGAAGCCTGAAGCTTCCCAGTGAATGCAGAATTACGCCTCCTCTGACACATTCCTTGTCTTGCAGGGAAAAGCAGCCTCACTCTGAAGAGGTCCAAGTACCTCACCCCCTTGCAGCAGAAGCTCAACGAGCTGTACGAGGCGGTCAAGAGCTTCACGGACAAGCGCGGCCGGCGCCTCAGCGCCATCTTCCTGCGCCTGCCGTCGCGCGCCGAGCTGCCCGACTACTACGTGGCCATCAAGAAGCCCGTGGACATGGAGAAGGTGAGGAGCCACATGCTGGCCAACAAGTACCAGGATGTGGACGCGCTGGTGGAGGACCTGGTGCTCATGTTCAACAACGCCTGCACCTACAACGAGCCCCAGTCGCTCATCTACCGCGACGCCCTGGTGCTCCACCGGGTGCTGCTGGAGACCCGGCGGGATCTGGAGGGAGGGGAGGACGCCCATGTCCCCAACATGCCCCGCCTCATCCAGGAGCTGGTGCGCAGCCTCTTCGTCTCCGTGCTGGGTCACCAGGACGACGAGGGCCGCTGCTACAGCGACTCGCTAGCGGAGATCCAGGCGGTGGACCCCAGCAGCCCCGATAAGCCGGCGGTCAACTTTGAGGTCATCAGGGCCAACGTGGACCAGGGTCGCTATAAGAGGCTGGATGTGTTTCAGGACCACATGTTTGAGGTGCTGGAGAAAGCCAGGCGTATGCACAGGTGATGGAGCATTCTCTGGCCCTCTGCTGGTCAAATTGGGGGTCTGCACTCTCCTGAAGGGTTGTCAGATGTGTAAATAGTATGATGCTTAAATAGTATGCATAGGATATGGAGCATTCTCTGGCCCTCTGCTGGTCAAATTGGGGGTCTGCACTCTCCTGAAGGGTTGCGAGATGTGTAAATAATAATTTCATTAGTATTATATTTCAGATATTATTAGTTCAAAGGAATAGTTTATTGTTTATACATAGTATGTATGCTGGTATAAAAAGCATATTGTAAAACGTCTTTGCTTGTGCCAGAGAGTCTGCGAGCTCTAAGTCACTTCTTTTGGGAGGTAAAGGGTCAATGTGCGAATACCACAACCCTAGCCAATACACATCCATATCCACATCCACAGAATGTCTGAACATATATGTTTACATATGCGTCAATCTAATTGTGTGACGTCTTCATCTACGATCACTGCAGGACTGACTCCGAGATCTTTGAGGACTCTGTGGAGCTCCAGCAGTTCTTCATCCGGATCCGAGACGAGCTGTGTAAAAACGGGGAGATCCTCATGTCCCCCGCTCTCAGCTACACCTCCAAGCATCTGCACAGCGATGTTGAGAAGGAGAAGAAACAGAAGCTGCCCAAAGAGTTTGAGGAGGACAAACTCAAGAGAGAAGAGGAGAAAAAGGGTATGATTTCAATATACAGTAGTCTATTTGTAAAAGTATGGAACAACTATTATTATTTATTATTCATTTTTGGATGCGACACCTTTTTATTGTTATTATTGGCCTTGTTTTGTTGTTTGTGGTCATTTTTAACGACAAGTTATGACAAATTGATATATTTTTCAAAATATGTGTGTGCTTATGTTATTATGTACATTACATGCAATGCTCCTATTACTGTGAATGTATTGTATAGGTTTATATTGATTATTGACCTCTGTATGCATCTTTAAATGCTTTTAGCGAATGAAAAGCACTTTTGTACAAACCATGTCTCAGCTATACGGTGGCCATGTCATACAGAGTATTTGACTGTGTGATTCTTCAGAAGCAGAAAAGAGTGAGGACCCAGTGGGGGGGTCCTGGCCGACTGGCCAGCAGCGTACCTACAGCCAGGACTGCAGTTTCAAGGACAGCATGTATCGCGTGGGAGACTGTGTGTACGTGGAGCCTGCTGAACCCAACCTGCAGCCACACATCATCTGCATTGAGCGGCTGTGGCAGGATGATACTGGTCAGCACTATTCACACGATAGGAGTGCAACCAATAAACATATATACAGTGTGTGTGTGTGTGTGTGTATGTATGTGTGTATATATATATATGTGTATGTATGTATGTATATATGTATGTATGTATGTGTATATATATGTATGTATGTATGTATATGCATGTATGTATGTGT
>JAODUK010000020.1:400460-424228 GCA_027564635.1 Typhlichthys eigenmanni
GGAAAATTCCCTCCTCTCTCTTTCTCCCTTTGGCAGTGCGTCGCCCAATCGCCCTAATGAACAAACCGTCCCTGGTGAGATATAAGACGTCCAATTGTATCTAAGGCAGTTTGATTGCGCTTTGCACCGCCTTTATGACACACGGCAGGGGTTCCAGACTTGTCAAACTGTAACTTGTGAGATCAGGAGGCGTTGTGAAAGGTTACAGGAGTAAGCTTACTACAGTACTGGTGACGTGTCATGTTATTGGGGAATGTGTGCAGAATTCAAGACAGGAGCATGCAAGGACATGGAGATAGGCGGGTGGGGAGAACATAACTGCTTGTATCTAATGTTTTAATCGCCACTGTGTTGAGAAGCACAGCCATGCAGGATCACTGGAGCAGGTCAAGGTCCAGATCAATCCAGCGGCTGAAGATGAGCTGCCGTATCGAATACTCCGACTGCCCTGTGACAAGGTGAATTTTGAGTGTGTGTGTTTAGCACAATATATTATGACATAAGGAGTTGATGAGGGCGACTCGGAGAGGGGTAGTTTAACGGCCCAAGCACGGGGAACCTTTTAACTCCAGATCCCGTAATGTATGGCGACGTGTGATGTTTACATCACATTACAAATATTTGTAATGGAACTATTTCTCTAAAACATCACGTCTTCAAAACAAACACTACACACATGACAACTGTCGCAGCAAAGGATGGCTGTGAATTATGTTAACTGAGGTGCCGCTATAATGAATTATTTGTATAGCAGACCATTAACACAAGTAATGCTCATAAACCATTATTTTATGGTTCAAACAATTGCGCTGTGTTCCCATTCTGGCTTCACCATATATGTGAGCTTCCTCTATTGTTTTACAATTAAATCTGCTTGGGTAACGCATCCTCACATTTGCCTTAATGTACACATTTGATATCCACCATTTTAATTTGAAAACTGTTTGCACAGTAGCACAGGGATGCAATCCCCACCTCAACTTGCGGGCTCTGCTAGCTCACACGAGAGCTGGGCCTTGGTGTCGTTGGCCAAGCGGGGACCTCCGGTGCCTCCGGGGAACTACAGGTGACATCATGATGGGTTTGTCCGCTTAGTCTCTGGTCGTCTTCCCAGGTTACAACGGCCCTTCTGCGGCAGAACCACCCCCTCTGGTTTGTGGACACTTCGTCCTCCACCCCCCTGCCCCCTCTCAGTTACCTCTCCTCTGGGGGCGGCAGCTGCTGCCCCCACCCCACCATCCAGGTGAGGAACCGGCACGCTGTGCACCGGTGGCCACCGGGGGGCGCTGCTGCTGCTGCACTGCCCTCACACTGTAACCCCGACAGGTCGCCACGGAGCGCCGCGGCGTCCTCAGCCCGTCCGTGGACGAGCTGTCATCATCGTCCGCTGACGACCTGGCTGTCGCTATCGACTACAGCAGCCCGGTTCTCCTCGGCGGGGGAAAGATGGCGGTGGAGGGGCTTGCTCCTCGACCGCACTCCCCGCTGACCTGCGTGTGTTGCGGGGACAGAATCGGCCAGAGCCCTGGGCCGTGGGGGTACGGTCGGGAAGATGCAGACGTAGACCAGCGGGGGGCGCCAGAGTATGAAGAGGAGGAGAGATGTTTGCCTCAGCAGCAGTACTACTCCATTACCAGACAACGCCTGTATTCCTGCCCTCCACTTCTCCAGCCTGCTGCCGACTATCTGCACCACAGAAGAAGGTACAGTACTACTGACTATCTCTACCATAGAAGAAGGCACGGTATCTTCCATCTCTACCATAGAAGAAGATGCAGTCCTCACATTTGCATTTAAAATATTTTCAATTAAAATGTCGGAGTATTGGCCAACTGAAGTCGAGGTTTTTTTTTTCATTCAGTATTTTTGTGTAATTTGTGAATCCTAAATCCAGCCATTTCCAGCAAATGACCCAAGTTTAACCGTGTAATTCTGTGGCTGTTCCCTGTATTCAACATGGCCAGGTGTTTGGGTGTAGTTGGCTGTTCCCTGTATTCAACATGGCCAGGTGTTTGGGTGTAGTTGGCTGTTCCCTGTATTCAACATGGCCAGGTGTTTGGGTGTAATTCTTTCATTCGACAGGTCCAGGAAGACGTGCGACTGCGAAGACTGCCACAGGGTAGAGGCAAGTTGCCATGACGAGGAGCTAGGCAATGACTGTGGCCCGGACTACCGATCCCCCGCCCCGATAAGAGGCGGGGCTTACGAGCATAGAGGGAAGGGGCAAAGAAACGGCGCGCCTAGAAGCCATTACGGTGAGAAAGCAGAGCTAAGGTGTGTTCTGACCTCATGGGTTTAACTCCTTGTGTGCATTATTTGGTGGGGGTTTGTTTGGTTTCTTCAGGTGCACGCACGGCCAGCCTGGCTATGTAAACAAGAACAGAGGAGCTGGCATTACAACAAACGCACACAAACACTCGCGCGCGCACACACGGATGAGATGTCATTCTCTGCTCAGGACTCCACTATGTGTTTACATAGACAATAGTAGTTTATTTTAATGTTTAAAGTATATATTGGAACTGTATTGAGATGGACCTGCAACATTGGTAACGTGTTACCAAACGAAACCGTGGGACTCGTGTAAACCATATTCTTTTTTAAAAACTCTTTGTAGTAAGATCCTCTATATACCTGAGCCATCTGTTTTGTCACTGGGGATTTGGGGTTTCACCTTAGTTTGTTTGACGTAGACAAACCCTGGCTGGAGCGATCAGTGGAAGCAGCCTCGGACAGCTGTGGAGGTTGTGGGTCTAATTTCAAGCCCAGGTTCAGACGGAACATTGTGGTGGAGCCAGGTGAGATGCTCTACGTAACTAGTAGACAAGATCTGCTTACTTGCGTATTCGGATATTGACACAAGTCTCAATTCTGTAACAAATTACATATATTTTAGTTTGGGATTAAAAGTTTGGGACTAGAACCTTGAATGCTTTTACATCTGATTCACACATGGTCAACATGTTTTAAAGCATAGTCACCGTTTGCAAGTTTTATGGGTGTTGCTCTGTATTATGAATGTGTAACTAGTATCTAGACTACTATCCAGATGCTGTGGCTAGCATCTGGCTGGTGTGGCTAGCTGGCTAGCCACAGCGTACCGGTGTGACCTTGTGCCCTACTGCCCAGACCACCTTCAGCACAAGAGGCCTTCCAAGGCGTTCATGCAGCAAAGGCCCAGGAGGTCTGATCTGAACTGCAGGGAGAACGAGGACTCAGATTACCACCGGGGCAGAGGTAACCGAGGTAACTGCATTGCTCGTCTGTGTTAAAAGTTGGAGTCGGCGATTGTGAGCGAACATTGTAAAATTCAGCAAGTAGGATATTCTCTATACATACTGAAGGGAAAATATGTTTCTACACAGCCCTGGCTCTGTAAATAGAAACACTATCCCACTTATGTATCGCATATACATTTTGCTTTGTAATTTACAATGTGTTTCATTTGAGAGTAAATGTTTCATGAGGGGAAAAGTAACCTTTAATTTTTGTCTACAGGGTCCACAAAGAGAAGAGGCACAAAGTATTAATTGCGCTCATATTTATTTAAAAAACCCATTTTGTGTCTTCTATTTATTATATTATCAATGCGCAATGAAATTGCACACATCACTCTGTAATAACTGACAATTAACTGAATGTAACGGTAAACTCCTGTAAAATGTATATGCTGCATTTCCACCCATTAATGTTGGGAGTTAAACTTCAAACAAACAGGGTAATATTTTCTACCGAGCTAAATGTTTTTCTGATTAATGTTTTTCTACTGAACAGGCTAGAAAAGTAGATCAGGTTTCTGGTTGAATGTTCTCCATACTGATGAACTTGCTACTGTTCTAAGAATGTGCATAATGTAGTTGTGTGCCCTAAATGTGTGTCTATACTGATGAAAGCGTCCTTTGTATTTTAATAGACCGTAAACAGCAAAAGAATAAAAGCTGGATTATTTATTTTTAAAAGGCCAAACCAAGGCACGATCTCTGCAGAAGTAACCACGCCCTCCGCACCGTCTAAAGCCTATGCAGCTAGCCCTTTCTCGGCCAGCCAAGAAACCCCACTTGTAGCTTGTGTGTGGCGCACGGGGATAAACGGTTACATGATGCTGGTCTACTCTCTTCTGTATAGTGTGTCTGCACAGAGTGATCGTAGCTTTGACTGGCAGACGGTTGAAGTCTGGCCAATCCTTTTCAAGCTAAATGTAAGAAAAAAGAGAAACTGGGTCCACCAAAACTTTGATTGCCAGAAGCTTAAATACTTAAAGTCTCAAATTAACCTTCTGGTTTGTGAGGAAGAAACCTTTTGTAATGTATTAAGTCTACTGCCTGCGCCTCCTCCTAAGAGGCTGGGGTCAGGGAGGTGTACCCCAGCCTCTCCTTAGTGGGACAGGAGGGGATGGCTCTTAAGTCTACTAATCGAGTTGCCGTGACTGCACCCCCAGTAAGGTGGAAATGCAGCCTGATGTCGAACGGCCCTACACACACACCTGTATGGAACATGGGCTGTGGTTAATGCGTCTTTCCAGGCTTTTGAATAGCGCCAGTAGTGGAGACGCCATTTTGTTCAGAAAATGCAGTTGACCACACATCCTTGTTCTCTTACTCCACTTTGATGTGAATTTATGTGACAGGAATAGCAGTTTAATTTGTCTTGCCGGTGCGAAGTCTGTACTGCGTCCTGGTTTTATACGTTGTTGAGACATTTTACTGTAAATCCCCAGTGCGTTGGTGGTAACATTGCTTGTCAGGCGTGTTGTGTGCCAATAAAGTCCTTTCATTGCACTTGAAAGACACTTATTTGCATTACTGAAATGTTTGCACCATGTGTTTCTGAGCTGTAAACAAAGTAATGACTGATCTGTGATGAGACACATCAATGCTGGTGTAAATGTTAATGGGGGGGGGTCCCCCCGTCCCCCTCTCAGCCCCTCCCCTCACTTAGTACCTTGATGGATTTTTTTTTTTTTTTTTTTTTTTTGGTAGTTTTAGTAGGTGGAGTCATACTCAGAGCTGGTTGGTTGATTTCAGTGTTTTCCCTATACCCAAGTTTATGGTTCAGGTGTGTTTTTGATAAATGATGTTGCCTTATTTACAATCTTAAAGCTTGAGTTTTACTGTAGTCAACTACCCTGTATTCAGTAAATTGTACTCAGTACAGGAGGTGTTCATGCAGTTTGTTTTAAATTAAATCTTATTCCTGAATCGTGACACTGGTCTCTGTAGCCATTGTAACAAGTGGCCAAAATTGGTTTTCTCAGAAGGGTGGCTGGCGTCTCCCTTAGAGATGGGGTGAGGTGCTCAGCCTATCTGTGGAACGGCGTGAGGAACCGCTGCTCCTTTGCGTCGAAAGGAGCCAGTTCGGTTTGTACGGGCATCTACGATCTTCCCTTGGGAGGTGTTCCAGGCACGTCCAGCTGGGAGGAGGCTTCGGAAGACCCAGGACCAGGTGGCGAGATTATATCTGGGAGAAGATGGCTGGATGGATACTTTGTACTGTTTTTAATGACAGTGTGAAGCACTCTGTTACACGAATTTGTATGAAAAGTGCTATATCAAATAAAGATTGATAATACAATGGATACATTAGTATGGAATGTTGTGTTGCTTGATTCCACCTGCTATGCAGTTCTCTCCAAGTGGACTGAATAATCAATATATTTGATCAGACAGGGTGATGTAAGGCAGTTTGGGACACTTCTTGATCTATCAATCCATCTAATACTCTGAAAGATACCTTATGTGGGACTTTTAATCATTTGTTATGGACCTATGGATTTGTTTCCACAAATCAACTAAGTTGCCCAGTCAAATAATTTTGACTCTAACTTAACTTTGACATGTTCTGGTACAGTGGGACAGGCAGTGAAGGACACCAAATAAAGTACATTTATTACCTGAAAATAAAAACCCTTGCAGCTGTTGACTACATCATGAATCAACGTATTCACTAAAGACAAGCAATTGTTGGTGTGCTTGCAAAACTGATGGCTAATGATGACTAGACTATTGTAAAGTTCTGCATGATTAAGTGTCACACAGACACTTATTTTATAGCAGCTGCTAGCCCAGAAACATGACTGAGAACATTTCCCATTTTAGCTGAATTATCTGTCCCATTTTACCCGATGCAAGGGACAGCCACTAAAAACAAATTCTCATAAATGTATTGGTAAAATGTTTACCTTGTAAGTAAAACTAATAACTGTTAACTAATAAAATGATATGTGAGCAAAAATGCATACATTATTTGATAAAGTTGAAACTGAACCATTGCACCCATCATGTCATCATGTGAAACATCACGTCTAAATCAGATGTTTTTATACCAATAACAAAAAACAACGAATTCTAGGCTATTCTGGAAATTATACGGTTAGGCTATTTTATGTGATATATACGTGCACTCATATCAATCATAGGTCATAATTGTTTGATTTGGCTGAATTATAAAAGTCACAAATGGTACCAAATGAAGAGCCGGCTCTTATTGCAGAGCTGAGCCTAATGAGCTGGCTCACCTAATGGAGCCGGAATGCCCATCACTGAATCCAATTGAAAGAAATGCAGCGACGACTAACGTATTTCCCCGTGCAACATGACACACCTTGCCTTAATTGAATATAGACCAGGTGCGGCCATTGTCTCGTTTGAAACAGTATCTTTGCCTTTGTCTCTAGTGAACGGGTCTTTTATCTTTTAAAAAAGGTAGTTATTTGTTTTTTTCTTTTATTTAGGAAAAATAGTTCGTGATTATATTATGTGTAGATGCTTGTATTGAAAATGCTTCTTACAACTTCAGCATTAATTTAAAGTAATGTTGCTGTTGCCTTTAGTAAAGAAAAGGGCTTAATAGCATGCATTGTTTCTATTTGTGGTACATTTTATGTTAAACATCTGACTGAATAACAGTTGCAATTGTATGCTAAATACATATGCTGCATCTATGTTGTATGGCTTAAAAAGCTTTGATGGGTGATTTATTTATAAAGAATAACATTGCGTTCTGTAATGCCCTGTAAAACAAAACAACAATAGCGGTAAAAAGTTACTGTGAGTAACCTTAATGCATTTTATTTGCATGTCTTGCTGGTTTATTAAATGCAGTCTCATCTTTTCAGGATAATCACTGGTCAAATTCCCTGAGATGATGCATGTCTTGTGCTAATCAGTGTTGTCTCCACAATAATTCTTGCATTGATGTCATAACATTGAAATTAATAATTCCACAGAGTGTACATAAAATGAAGAGGGGAATTCCTCCTGGTTGTAACTACACCACCACATTCAACTTGTTGACTATGCGGTTGGTAATACACTAGGGAGGAGATGTTCTTGCACTGGCCATGCGCTGATGCAGCCCGTGTAGCAGTGGCCGGCGGGCAGCGCTGTGCAGTACGCTGCGTAGTCCGCTCCAGTAACGGATGCTGGAGCCCTTGGGCTTTAACATCCGTTGCTACGGCGTTTGCTCTCCATGCCGTGGGAGCGGGGTTCCTGACCTCACACCCGTCCATGTCTCCCTCTAGCTCCAGTCGCCATGGCTACACGGTGTCTGGACAGGCCTCGGGAGGCTCACCCTGGGCCGAGCGCGGGGACCCCGAATGCACAGACCCACGGTGAGACCTGTGACCCGACCAACTCCTCCTCCTCCCACCCTGCAGGCCCGGCGCCTCTCAACCCTCAGCCGGGAGTGCCACTCTCCTCTCACGCCCAGGCCCCTCCCCCTCACGTTCATCCTCATCCTCAGTCGCGGCCGTTCTTCTACGTTCAACATGCGCCACCGCCGCAGCCGCCCCCCTTTCTCCAGTACCCATGGCCCGTGCCCTTACCCTATAACCCCTTCACTGGCTTCCCTGCAATGGGTGAGTCCCTTCTCTTCCTGCATGATGCCATGGACGCTTTTATTATTTTTTATTTATAGAAAATTTGAAGCCATTTTCAACAACCTTTTCAAATGACATTTACAAAATACTATTTTATTTTAAATGCATATCATAAATACTGCCCATCCCTATGTAAGCAATACACATTTTGTCAAATTCACCAAATGTATAATATTTTGCTATCATACCATTCTCTACGTTGAGAAAAATAACATGGTACTTCTACATATCCCTTGGTCCATAAGTGAGTACATAAAGTGGCAAACACGGTTCACATCAACAAAGCTTTGCTTAACAATATGTTTCAATGTGTGGCGCGGCCCCGCAGAGGGATTTTGATTTGATCTTAAAGTTGGTAAGCGTTCTCAAGTGACTGACCCTGACCAAAGTTAAATATTGTTCTTTTCCAGGCTACGGTATGGTCATGCCCCCCTTTCCCCACTCGCCCTACATGGAGGCTCCCGGCGGCTACATCCTTCCTTCCCTTCAGCCACATGACTACAGGCGCTTCCTGCCACCGCAGTTCCCTGTGGCGCCCACGCCCTTCCAGTGTCCGGTCCCCACTCACAGGTTCCGCCCTCAGCAACATGTCTCGGTCACCAGGGAGATGGTGAACTCGGAGGTCCAGACGGAGCCGACGCGCACGAGGCCCTCCCCCGGTTACACCGACGGGGGCAGCCCGGCGACTGGCTCGGAGTCCGGCCACGGGACTACCTCGGTCTCACCCTCTCTCTCGGGATCTAGCGCAGGAAGGCGAGCTGGCGTGGAGATTGACACCTTACCTGGATGCAGTAATACCCCAGAGTGTCCCCCTAGCCCCGCCAAGCTCAGCCCGTCCAAATATGGCGTTGAGTCGTCGCCCACAAAGTGCCTCCAGATGGCGTCGGAAGCAAATAAGAGCATGAAGGACAACGACGCGCAGAAGAACGCCTCCCGTAGCCGAGGCAGCCTAGGCCACGTGTTTGAGACCTGGTCCGTGTGCTCCACCGACTGCATCGTTCCCGTGTGTAGCTCGTCCGATCGTGAGGACGACGCCATTCCTGCCAAAGAGAGGCGCGTGTCCTTCCCTGACATCCTGATGAACTGGAGCGTGGGCACTCCGCCGGTGGCGACCCTCAACGTGGGAGACAAGCTGCTGCTTCAGCAAGGCCGGCTCCCCTCAAGCAAAGAAACTGCTCCAGTGCACGAGGAGACCCTCAACCGGAGCCTGGCCGAGAAGGGCAGCGGTCGGTTAGCAGACGAAGACGCGGAGGTCCACAGTCCCAGAGTGAGTGAGACGCGTGCCCACAAGATCCTCAAACTCCCCTTCATCCTCAACGAGTCGCTGCATGCGTGCCGGTTGGTGAACGATTCTGTGTGGTCGGTGGATTCCCTCATGCCATATGTGCCCTCCAGAGACTGGCTTGTCCGCAACGGACTCGCAGACACACTGACCACTGTCTTGGACGACGAATCCGAACAGGGAAATGACTCCGCTGCTCACGACGACTCTGTAGATGTCAGTCGGCTATCCTTGAGTCTAGCCCGTAAGAAGAAAATGAATGAGTCGGTCTGGTCCGTGGAGTCCCTGCCCCCCTACACCCCGTCTAATGAGTGGTTGGTTCAAAATGGCTTTGCGGAGCCTGACGTGATTGTTGAAGAGGTAATGGATGACTCTCCTGATGGTGTCCTTTCAACCCAAAGAAATGAACAAACTGATCAAATGCACAGACGGAGAAGGCTCAGTCGCAGGTTTTCACTCTCGTCTGTCGAGTCTCTTCCGGTACATGTGCCGTCCACCAGTTGGCTGTCTGAGCAGCGAAATGTAAATGGCGTCAACAGGTTCTCACGGACCTCTGAGTGGAATGCCCACGCCTCTTCCGCTATGCCTGTGGATACAGAGAGTCCACAAAAGAAGCCCGCCTTGGAGTGTGAAAACCCCCCTCTTGCACAGGAAGGTCTACCTGAATGTGGCTCGATTATGGTTGTCTCGGAGACAAATCGCCTTCCTTGTGAACCTCTCGAAGAAAGTAGCGCTACTGCTTGTAGGAACAAAGTGAGGGATGTTGAAAATGGGTCTTCTGAACCCGAGGCTAATCTTGGCCCGAACCAGGAATGTGTAAATGTTGTTGAGCGGCAGGCAGACAGTCCAAGCCCTCCTGAAAAAGTAGATGTCCCCCTCCCTCAGCCTGTGACAAGGGACCAAAACTTCTCCGTACAGTCGACTCTCTGTGTCGTGGAGAATGAACTTGGAAAATGTGAGCGCGAGGAAGCAGGTCAGCAGCTGACCGATGAGATACTTGAGGTTGACATGGATGAGCTTGTAAATGAGGAACTTGGACAGGAAACGGCAGACCAGAAGCTGATCAATGAGGAACTTGGACAGGAAAAGACAGACCAGAAGCTGATCAATGAGGAACTTGGACAGGAAACAGCAGACCAGAAGCTGATCAATGAGGAACTTGGACAGGAAACAGCAGACCAGGAAATGACCACAATGTCTCCAATCAAGGCACATATGGTGGACTTTGGTGTACAGTGTTCTGATTTGCAAGAGTGTCCCTGCCACTGCACATCTAAAGTTGAAAGGAGGAAGTGCCTGTCACAGATTATGGGTATGATATGTAACTAACTAGTTGAGTAAAATTATAAATAAAAGCAATACTATTTCTGATCAGCATAAATACTACGATGAAAATGAGGTCCTGAAACATCTGGTCTAATTTTTAATTGTGTAGCTAATGAGAACTATTGAAATGCGTAAACTAGTTTATAAAGACGAGGGCTGTTTCTTTAGCATCTTAGTCAATGTGATAAGATGCTAAACTACAGTGAATTATCTGTAACTGTTGCAATGTTGGGTTGTTTTGCAGACTCTGGGCGAGGCAGCAAGTGTGAGGCTCCTGAGGACACGTGTGAAAATGTACAGAAGCTTCCCAAGAGGAATGGCCAAGGGAAGAACAGGCAACAGGGTAGGCATCGTCCTTGTATCAACACCACTCTGGTTTTGCAGAAGCACACGTTTCTTTCAACATTCAGTGTTTTTGTCGTCGTTGTCCTATCATGACTGCAACTGCAGAGGTTGCCCCGCTAACTATGCACTAGCCATTTCTGGTGTTGTGATGGTTGGTTTCCAAGATGACTGTTTCAAGGTCTGATCCAGACCTGACCATATTACAGTACCTAGCAACAGATGCTGTACACAGTGCTCTAGCCTGGTGTAACAAGAGCCAATATTCACTTGTTATTATGGTCTGGCCACGCTCCATTGGGATGTTGTAGTCATTGCCTCCTACTGGGTGCAGACCTCTTGGACATTTTGAAACTATTGAACAGTGTTAACCAATCGGCGCAGCTGTCCGCCTCATCTAGCTCTACCATCATTTAGAAACACAACTCTAAATTTAAAACAACTCAAGACTCGACCTAAGTCTTTGGGCTTGTTCTTTCCACACTGATTAGACTGAAAGGGCTTTAATTTCTATGAACACGGTTCTCTGTTAGACGCCCGGCAAAACAACAAGCCCTCCACTCAGCGACACTGGCAGAGGGATATCCAGGAGGAGCCCAACAGTGGACACAATGGCAGAACAGGAAAAGCAAAAGGTTAGTTCTGGCTACGGTCATTGGTGCCACTCTGGTGTCAGCCTTGCATCCACTAGTACATATTAATGTCAAGGCAATAAATCATTCTAGTCTGTTTTAATTAAACTAGGATTGGCAGTCGAAGCAGGCCGTTATGCTCGTCTATTCGGGATCACCCATAGCTTCTACCATCTCATTTAAAGAATGAGACGTGAAATATTCACAAAGGTGGTGAATTAGTTGGCTAAAGTTACTGAATACTATTAAGAACTGATAAGTCTTTGTCTGTAGCAACAACGTTAGAATGGACCATTGGAGAGGGTGGATGTCTTCATCAACTGCAGTGATCAACAGTGGCACTTTGTAACATGTACACTTGTTTCTTACAGGTGGAAATGGAAGGAACACACGATACTGAGCACTGGCATAACGCATCAAAATGTACTTTTTTAATGTTTTTTTTAATTAAATAAATCTAATAAAGTTACTTTAAAAAAAAAAAAGATGTCCAAGTGTGATATGTTCATAAATGCAGTGTTGTGGCAGCTTCTGGTACAGTTTAAGACCCAGGTAAGTGACGAGAGCTTGGTTAACATGCACAACAAAGTTCATAACTAAATGACGGACGTTAATGAAATGAGAAAACAAATCTCGGCACTATTGTCCCACTAGAATTATGACACTTGAGTGCCAATGTGAATTGATACTGTCCCAAGTGCTGTTAAGCTTACGTGTGTGTGGGTGCATTAGACGTTTAACGTTGCTTATGTAAAGGTACTACTGCAACACTGACTTTAATAGAAACAAAATGGTTGCTTACTAACTGGACTGTCATGTGGACTCGGCTGTAATATGTAAGAGGAGTGTGTGTGTGTGTGTGTATATTGTAAGAATTTGACAGTGCACATTCAAACTGTACACTTATAAACGCATGCATCTATGTATACAGAGAGGGCCATTTTATGCCACCACAACTTGATGTGGTCCCAGTGTCTAAACAGACATGCACCACATACAGTATACAAGATGCCCCCAGAAGTCATGTCAGTCAGGTACATGCTTTTCATGTTGACAAAAAAAAACAAATTCATCATAAATGAGTGCAATGATGGTACAATCACCCCCCAACTCTACTACAAAATAAGTACTTCAGCCCATGCCAGTCTAAAGTACAACATGCTCCACTTTAAATGAGGATAAATTATAACCAAACAATATTGGCTTAAGAGCGTCCAGGCACATTAGGTTTGTTTTAAATGTAAAGTCCTTCATAAGGCTTGTGAAGTTTAGTCGAGTGTGCAGCGGCTGCACTGGCGAGCGGTACACCTCTGATGTGAAGGCATTCTCCTTTGGTGTAACTGATGAAAGGAGACAATGGAGCATCTTTCCTTTGCTTTTGGATAAAATAATTAAATCTTATCATGGCTGTGACTTAGATTTTTCTGGGTCATTTCACCCAGGAACCTGTTTAAGTACACAATTGAAATAATTGCATGCAGTTGAAGTGTTGGCATACCTGTAAGTGTCCTTGAGCTATTTCTGACTTCCGGAAGGTTAGAAAAGCGCTATATAAATGCAGGACCCCAAACTTCTCTTTCCTGAAGCACATTATCCAGCTCTGACTGGGGGATCCCGAGGCGTTCCCAGGCCAGTGTGGAGATATAATCTTTCTAGTCCTGGGTCTACCCCGAGGCCTCTTCCCAGCTGGATGTGCCTGGAACACCTCCCTAGGGAGGCGCCCAGGGGGCATCCTTACCAGATGCCCGTAACACCTCAAGTGCATTCTTTCGACGCAAAGGAGCAGCGGCTCTACTCAGATTCCCTCACAGATAGCCAAGCTCTAAGGAAGACGCCAGCCACCCTCCTAAGAGAACCCATTTCGTCTGCTTGTACCCGTGACATTGTTCTTTCTCCAACATAGCGGTGCTCAACCGGGGGAATGTTTCTACAATATAATGTACAGTACATGCATTGGCAGATTACCCCAAGTAACCAGCAATGAAATAAATATTCCAAGACGTGACCGTATTTTCTTAAATTTATTGCAAGTATCACCTTGTAGTCCCCTTTCTCATTTAGTACACGTATTGTTGCCATGATGCCATGGTTAGACATCAAGCAAAGTCCCAAAGACAATCACACGACTCGTACATTAACACATTTATTTTGACTTGCATATTGATAAATGTCTACTTGGAAACAAGTGCCTAAATTGTAACCTACTTAAGTTATGTTGACTTAACCGTAAATATTGACTAATGGCCTCATTCATTAATAAAGATGTAGAAACACCTTCAATGAGGAGGAATGAAACATGAATGAAAAAACAAAGCAGGCAGGATACATGGACAATAGTTATGTATAGAACCTATTACTTGTGATTTGAGACTATTTCACAAACTGTTCAAAAGGTGTTTTCAACATAAATATTTAGCTTCGCATGCCCTGATGACATCGTAATACCAGGCAGGTAAGATAATGCAGGCTTAATATTACATCCTATAAATGACCATGAACTAGGCCTACCTCTTGATCATGTACTATGTTATCTTATTTTGTGCGCTGCGAGCTTCTAGGTGGATGGCGTAGACTATACAGTAGGCTACCCTGGAGCAATGCTGAGAGGCTGTTTGCTGTCCACAACTACCGTATTTATACTAGAATTACCTTAAATGTATTGTTTCCCTCCAGTTACATTCCAGTTTCTGTTGCAAGCTGGCTGACTGGACAACTACAGTATGCAGCAACTATATATGTTATATCATTTTGCTTCCAGGTTTACCTTCCATTATAATAGTTCTGATTATGCAGCACCAAAACGGGTTGTCTTTAGGCTAATCGATAAAGCATCAGCACTGACAACATAATTATGGCTCTTTATCCTATGTTTATTACCTGAGACATATAGTAGGAAGATGGTTGACATCAAATTGAATGTTGGACGACCTAAGATCTTTTTCAAAGAGCTTCGTGTTAATGTTTTGTGACTGAACATTCGGTAATAGTGTTTTCTTAAGATGATCTTGAGAGCTCAACCATTCTTCTTATTATATTAATAAACGGCATTAGACAAAACTGGACCTTGCGTTTGCATGCACCACCAATGCGGAAGACATGTTTGTGTCTTATAGGCCTTATTACTTATTGGTTGGCTCTGTTGTCTTAGCAACGCGGCCTCACTATAGAAAACAAAATATAACATTAGCCCACAGATTCAGACAGTTGTATCACCTTCTCATAAATGATCTATTTATGAAAAGGCACACAATTTATACATATACTATGACAGTATAGTCAGTATTAATGTTACCCTGTTCATATAAAACAATGCATTTAATAACAGATTAAACGTGAGAAAATATCCAACTTAATCCATGAGGTGCTGCTGGGAGAATAGAAATGTTAAACAATGTGATTCATCTATTCAGTGAATGGTCAACAATGCATAGTCTTGTGTAATGTGTAGTGTATTGTAAGCAATTGTGTGTGTTAGTGTGTGTGTGCCCGCGCTAGCGTATTTTATTGTGACAGACTGTAAAAGCAAACATGTATCTAGAGAACTACAGATTGCTATCACCTTTTTTGGTAAAGTGCAATGCGATCACACGCCTGTAGAGGGCAGCGCAATCCTTTTTGACATTTCAGTACCCTTTCAGTCGATGAAGGACAAGCCATCCATTACTTACACAATATCAATTGAGAAGACACACAAACACACTGTTCAGACATCATTCATGCACATGCTAGCGTTGACACCCCTAAGTGTAGACTTTTAAACAAAAGGCAGTAGGCAATTTGATACCTGTGTTGATCAATGAATCAAAGTAATGCCGAAGCCACAACAAAGCAATGCTGTATAGGTGCATTAGGCTATTACATGATGGTGCTGTGCCAATTACATTACATTGGAGCACACCGGTCATAATAGTCGTTATTTATTATTGCTTTTATCTTTATGTCCACATTTCCCTTTTGTTTTTAAAAATAAATTGAAGCTCATTTATATTGAAGGCAACAAAACCAAAAATCAATTATCTAATGTTGTACACACAAAGGATAAGTGTTCTGTCTGCAGTTCGCTGTGCTTGAGAGAGGACCTGTTATATAATACGTCACCGTTTCCTGTATCAACTGCTTCAGTTTCAAACATCCTGTTTAAGAACATCCAGATGATGGCTTTTTCATTTCCTGCTATTAAATTAAAAATCTAGAAATCTGGACCAATCAACTGACTTCATTGAATGAAAAAGAAAGATGTGATATTAATAATTAAGGGTCATCCATAATGCGCATAGCACTAAATCATTCTAAACAATGACTAGGTACTATATAAAGTCCTGAATGTAATCATGTTTTAAATAAACCTTTAAAAAAAAAATTCAAACATCCATATTCTTATATTCCACCTTGTTTTCCTTCTTGGTATCCATGGCAATGCCGGAAATAAAAATCGCACGCTTGAAAAACCAGTAAAGTTTAATTGATGGCTACGGCACTAAAAACATCTCTTCGGTCATAAAGGTTTTTAACTCATTCTTCTTCTGGTGCCCACAGCGTAGCGTAGCACTGTGGCCAGTGGGCAGCGTTAGCCTTCTTTGCTAGGTACTGTACGTCTCCACGCATGTTGTCCACACACAGTACATGTCAAGTCAGCTTAAAGTTAAAGTAAGCGATCGCAAGCTAATGCCTGACTTTACCTTTAATCAATGTTGTGCTCCCGATCTTTGTTTCCTTGGCCGTTCTCTCACGACAACCAACAGCTTAGCGTCGTCCCGATGTCTCTCCCACCCCCCGGAGATACATGTCACATGCTGGTTTCACTCGGTGGCGTTACGCTTCCATCCAGGACAATGTGGTTCTCCACCTTCTCTGAGCTCTCCTCCGCCACGCCCACACTGCCCCTTCCCCCCGACCCCTCTTGTGCACAGTTGAAGGGGCCGGGCTTGGGGGAGAGCGGGCTCCTCCTGATGCGCCCCCCTGTACCCCCATCGACCGTCTCCGCGGTGACCGCTGGCAGCAGCTTTGGCGGCGAGCACGCGTCCAGCAGGGCGGTCACGGCCAGGGGGATCGCCATAGGCGACGCCCGGGGTAGCCTACTGTCGGTCGCCACGGAGACTGGTGTGGCGGCTGGCGTCATCACGCCCATTAGTGTCTCCTCCTGCCCCTCCTGCACATCATCACCGCGGCAACCGGAAGCGACAAACTCCGCCAAGGTGCTGATCTGGCTCAGATCTAGTGGGGGCGGCGGCGGCATCCGCTGCTGTTGCCGGGCAACGCCCCTGCCGGGCGGGATGGGACAGCTCCTCTCGTCACCCCCGGACGTTTCCCCATCGTCACTGGAGAAGCTGACCGCCTGGTTGACCTCGCCGACGGGCTTGAACGGGTTCCCGCTGCCCGCTGCAACGCCCATCACCCTCATCTCCATCTGCACGCCCCGCCCGCCGCCCGGCTGGTCCACCTCCTCCTCCGCCAGGGACGGAGCGCCGGGATAGGCCCTGGCCGGGGAGGGCCTTGCCCGGGCAGGCGAGCCGCCCTGGTGGGGTGCCGTCAGCTGGGCGGAGGAGCGCGCGGGGCTGCTGGCGCCCTCGGCGGCGTTGGAGTAGTGGCGGTGGCAGCTCCAGCGGCTGGGCGACAGGTGGTTGTCGATGGCGCCGACCTTGCCCTCGTCGCCCTTCTCGACCAGCACGTCCGTCAGCTCCGTGCTGCGGGCGAACGCGTCCTTCAGGTTCATGGAGACGATGCTGCCGTTGCGCTTGGCGCGCTCCAGCGCCTCGCGCCGCTTGATGGCCTTCTCCTGGCGCTTCTGCTCGCGGTAGAACTCTGAGAAGTTGTTGACGATGATGGGGATGGGCAGGGCGATGACCAGCACGCCCGCGATGCAGCACAGGCCGCCCACGATCTTGCCCAGCAGCGTCTGCGGGTAGATGTCGCCGTAGCCGACGGTCGTCATGGTGATGGTGGCCCACCAGAAGGACGCGGGTATGCTGGTGAACTTGGTGGCGTCCTCGTCCTTCTCTGCGAAGAACACCAGGCTGGAGAAGATCATGATGCCCATGGCCAGGAAGAGGATGAGCAGGCCCAGCTCGTTGTAGCTCCGCCGCAGGGTGAAGCCCAGCGACTGCAGGCCCGTGGAGTGGCGGGCCAGCTTCAGGATGCGCAGGATCCGCATGATCCGGAAGATCTGCACCACGCGCCGCACGTTCTGGAACTGCAGCACGCTCTTGTTGGACTCGGTGAGGAAGAGCGTGACGTAGTAGGGCAGGATGGCCAGCAGGTCGATGATGTTCAGCGGCGCCTTGATAAAGTTCCACTTGTTGGGTGCCGACAACAGCCGCAGGATGTACTCCATGGTGAACCAGGCGATGCACACCGCCTCCACGTGGGCCAGGCTGGGGTTGTCGTTGAACTGGCCGAACTCATCCACCACCTGCAGCTCCGGCAGCGTGTTCAGGGACAGCGAGATGGTGGACAGCACGATGAACAGGATGGAGACCATGGCCAGGAACTGGAGGAGACATATTGGGATGGGATGGGGTGGGGGGGAGAGTTGTTGATTGCATTTATTTTGTATTTTACCTGTTCGCTGATTCAGCAAACGTTGTTATTCCCAAGGAGGGCAATTCATTTGCAGCCTACCACATCCACAAACACACAATTATACAAGTATCTTGTTACACATATCAAACACACATTATCAAACAATGGAGGGAAGTGTTTTTATTATTTATTTAGTTTTACCTGGGAGGACATGAGAGGGGACATCTGTTTATTACGTTTAGTTATATACATTTATTTTATATTAAATTTGTTTGTGCACTAATGGGAGGGAAAGGCAAATTATGACACTTTATATCTCAAATCACAATTAGCAGAACTATACGTTACGTGAGGTCATACACTGATCTTCAGGCATGCGGAATTCTGTAATGTTTCGTTTTTAAATAAATCAATCAAATTCAGCAATCCAATGTCACCTGGAAGTCATTGGCCTTCAGATTAAGGCTATGTGCTCCTTTTTATCAAAACTAGTGCCGGGTGTCGTGAGATATGAGCCGCTGTCCATTTCTCAAAGCCAATAACAAAACTGCATAACATCTGAATGTGTTTTTTTATATGAACATGACAAGCATGGGGATTGTGAGCTAGCATGTATATTCCCTGACGCCATTAAAATACAATTGTGTGCTGGAAATAGTTATCGGAGCATTTGAATCAGAATGCTACAGAGTGCTTCATAGTACAACCAGGCTTCCTTTGACCTAACACCTGGGCTTCCAACACAAACGGCCACATTCCCCCATCTTCCATTGGCCTCTCAAAAGACGGGAAACCTCTCCTAACATGCCTTTCCTCCCGTGGTTGAGATGTGTTTCACACAGGTGTGCTGGAGGTATCTGCTTATTGCTTGATTCTTCCTGTTGGAGGAGGAAAGAATGAGTAACTACTTCTAACGTGTTTCTATCCTTCCTATAAGTAGCAACACAATCCTATTAGAATTATCCTTAAATGTCCTACTGTGCTGCTCAAGAATAGACTCAAGTTGCACATACTTAACCATGAGCAGGCAGGCAGCAGACCTAAGGAACAAATTCACTCCACAAGGACCTACTGAGTATTAGATGTTCATTATCCTTGTGATAATTGTGCATTCACATGGACAAATTAACAATTTGTGCAATATGAATATATTATTGAGTCAAGAATGCAGCTAATGTATTGCATTTCTTCTTCAGTTTGTACAGTAGGCATTTCTAGACATATCTAAGTTCTGCTTAGAAGAAACACTTTGGATTTTATTCACCAACTAGATGTCAATCTTAATTATTGTTATTATATTGTATTAACATGTAGAGGCCTCTAGTCTACACAACCAATCTTAGGTAAAGATGATTGGCACTCGAGACCTGCTGAATGGGGTCAGAGCTGGACAAAGTGCGTGTATACCAAGAGCTGTGGAGCTCCCTTCACGTCGCTGTGATGATGCAGGTCAGTCTGGGAGACATGTCATTAGCCAATAGGGAGATTCCTCTGGCATTATGACGTCCGTGTGCTCACATGCAGGTTCTTAGACCTCCTGCTGGCTTCAGAAATACTAACACCTGTATTAAGGGGTCCATATGACCGGGGACTAATTTAAGTCATAACTCAGCTAAGCCTTTGAATACAAATGTGAAAGTTGGCACAATGTTACAGCTATAAGTGTAGAATACAACCAACTAGTCATCAACATCAGCTGTTTTAACTCTCTAGCACACCCCAAATGTACCATGTGCGTGATATAGGTTTGATTTACATACACATTCATAAAATACAAATATGGATTTACATTTTTAAATACCATAAAACTGCAATGAATAGCCCAGGATTTTATTTGCTTCAATCGTTAAATTCAACAGGGCTTTATTTGGGACAGGCGTTTTATCACACACAACCCTTGCTAGAAAATATGGGGAAAATATGTATAGTATTTATAGTCACACACACCGGTGTAAAATGTGAAGTAAATCATTACAAATCAGAGGCCATGAGTGGTTTTGATACAGTATGGAATACAGTATGAAAAAAATGTCCTATGGGAAAAACATTTCAAATTAGACAGAGCTGATCATTACATTAAAAGTAATCTCTGGTCACATTGACCCTAAGAAAATAGGCATCTGTATTTCTGTAGCAGCTAGACTGAAACATGTAAGTAGGCCTGTAAATACTATATCAAGTGTACAAATACAAATGTAAGCAAGTGCCTATAAATGAGAGGGAATAATCACCACAGCAGCAGAGCCAATTAATAGCTAAAGTAATGCTAGCAGTCAAGGCTATCACTGGCTAATAACCTTAAAGCACAAGCTAATAGCTCAGCTGTCAGGGTAGTGCAGGAATCGTGCCCAAGCCCATATGAGTGGTGTCTGTTATTAACAATGGAAATCTCACATAAAAGAAAGTTTGTTTGAGAAAAAAAAAGCTGAAATCCAAAATATGTCAAAGCCCTTTTGCGTATAGAGATCTCCAGTATCCACCTTATTCCTGAGCGTCCTACAGTACTGTATGTTCGCAGCCATAGTAACCTTTACTGTTTTTAACTTCCGCTCGATGCTCAGAGAGAAACGATTAGCTCAGGTTTATTCTGTACCATAGATGGCTAATTAACAAATGCAAACTACTTGTTAAAAAATATATAGCAAAAAAACCTGTTAACTCAATGTACTGTGCCACTGCTAATATAAGCCAATAGTTGCTAATCGGAAACGACAGGAACCGTTAATGAACGTAGCATGAAAGCTTACATTCCCATTGACACCCATTCAAAAACAAGCACCTCTTAAACGAATATAACAGTGCTACGGCTAGACCACAGCTAGTCTGTACATCGTAAGGCTCGTTCATGTCGAATGCTAGTGGTCAGCGCTGTGATGTGAACGCGCGCAAACGACCGTTGAAACCAAATGCTCATGATTGTTATGACGTCTGCCCCCAAAAACTCTGATTAGGCTCCACCCCTATTGCCGTATGCGCTTTTGAGCAGTTTCAGTTGTAGTGAATGGGCACCATTCTAAAGTAACGTGTCGAGCTCTTATAATACGTCCACGGTGTAGCATGAGATAGTGTCTGACTGTAGCAGCAGAGTACGTCTGAAAAGTAGCCGCGTGTGTCCCCCATGGGAGGTGTTAATGGCTTAACGGCTGCCAAACACTGTGACCTTGGCGGCCCTGGAGGGATTTGCTACCGAGAACGGACAAGCGGCTTTAGACGGTGTGTGGAGACAGGAAGAAACAGGAGTTCACCCACAGGAGCGCACACAGCACTCCAGTGGAGGGATAACCGTCAAGCTACATGCTAGCTACATGCTAGCGCTGTGACTCACTACAGTAAAGTGAACTAAAGGCAGCTGTTAGCCACCTTTATATTAGTCTGTTATGCCATTTATTCATTAATTTTCTGTTAATGCGATGGTTTTACACATTAGTGCCTTTTAGAGAAGCTTTCAAAGAAGACGTGTAAAAGTAGCCTTAATGCTACATAACAAATATTTATATGTACTGTGTGGCTACGGTTTCCCCTCTGCACAGGGAAAACACTATACATGTGTAGTTCCTGCTGCAAATCAATACATGGAACTGCCATAGTCATATCCGGTGAGTGCTGATACCACCATTACTTATTTATTATTCATCCATTCATTCATTCAGTCATTCAGCGTTTTGCTTTTTATCACGCTGCATGAGTCATGACCAGTGTAAACCTTGTGTAAACATCGTACATTGTAAAGCGCTATATAGTCCATTTACCATTTAACAGACAACATATCCCAGGCTGACCGCTATGCTACGTAACAGACAACATATCCCAGGCTGACCGCTATGCTACATAACAGACAACATATCCCAGGCTGACCGCTATGCTACGTAACAGACAACATATCCCAGGCTGACCGCTATGCTACGTAACAGACAACATATCCCAGGCTGACTGCTACGCTACGTAACAGACAACATATCCCAGGCTGACTGCTATGCTACGTAACAGACAACATATCCCAGGTTGACTGCTATGCTACGTAACAGACAACATATCCCAGGTTGACTGCTATTCTACTGATGCCTCTGTGAAAAGGATTCATCATCCTCCTTCTCTGTAGTTGGAAGTGACAGGCCCTATATTCCAATAAAATCCACTTTATTTATAGAGCACATTTTAAAACAACTAAGTTGACCAAAGTGCTAATATTGTACATCACATAAGTACACAGATAAAACAACGAATGTACACACATTAAACACCACAACAAATAGGAGCATCATGACGAAATAAAAACTCAAGCAGATTTAAAAGCCAACGAGTAAAAGTGTGTGTTTAGTTGTGATTTAAAAACAGGAAGGCTAGGGGCCAGTCTAATAGAAAGAGGGAGCTCATTCCACAGTCTTGGGGCAGCGACTGTGAAGGCTCGCTCACCCTTATTTAGCCTTGCTCTAGGGACAGCCAGCAGACCTTAATGATCTTGATGGGGAATAAGGCTTTAGGAGTTCAGAAATATAGAGCGGGGCTTGGCCATGCAAAGATTTATAAACAAATAAAATCATTTTAAAATCAATCCTAAAACGAACCGGAAGCCAGTGATGCAAGAATAGGGGACATGTGGTGTCTTTTCCGGGTTCCAGTAAGGAGTCGTGCAGCAACATTCTGGACTAGTTGCAGTCTCTCGAGAGAGGCCTGCCTAATGCCTACATATACATTTTGTAGGTATTAATATAGTGAACCTCTGGCTTCCTGTGTCATGCTAATAGTTGAGAGTTCGCAGTCAGTGTTTTAATACAGATGTTTTTCCAATCATCTAAAGTAAAATGATACATCTAGAGGTCCACTGAGTATTCCCCACATATAGGCTACATACGGTATGTGTATGGCGATGCTTGTTCATCACCATGGAAACCTCCATTGCAGAAGGATGTGTGCTACTATATGTAGAATAAAATTATACTTCCAAACAATCTGACATCTCACATGAGTGAACATGCTTTACGTACTGTATTCATTTGAACGTGTATCCAATGTTAATTTTGCTTCGTTTCATTGGTAAGTGCATCTTTAACCCAATTCCTACTCTAACTAATTAACAAGTCTAGCATGATACTGACATTGACTCCATCAAAATTAAACACATTTTCCATGAGCTTTTTATTTATTTCAAGAGGTGCATCAAGTTGAGGTCATAGTTTTGCATAGATTCACTTCGGTGCTTCATCTTAAATTAATATTTAAGTCTCAATCTTAAACATTATTTAAATTATTATTCTCTTGTTTCTGTCCTCTGTATCAGCATGGACATCATCACCACATATTAGTATGGATGTCGTTCTGATGTAGACATAACCAGTGGTGTGAGAGAGAGAGAGAGAGAGAGAGAGAGGGATGGATTTAGAATGGAGAGAAAATGTGAAAGAGCAGTTCATAGATAGAAGATGGATAAAGAGAGAGAGAGAGAGAGAGAGACTGATACAGAGAAGGGCAGAAGATAGAGGTAATAGAAACCAAAGCCTTTCTTGGTCGATAGTTTGAGATATTTCTGGAAAAAAGAGCCACATGATCCTTTGGATTGTTTGACGTGTTTGCGGGGACCAAACGGATGTGAGACCATGAGTCACCATGTGTTGCATCTGTTGAGCAAAGGCAATCATCCATCTAGCCACCACCAGCTCATACCTAACTTATTCTTTAATAGTTAAAGTAGTATATGCATGTACTGTATGGTCTGGTCTAGCCACCACCAGCTCATACCTAACTTATTCTTTAATAGTTAAAGTAGTATATGCATGTACTGTATGGTCTGGTC
>JAODUK010000020.1:432098-461454 GCA_027564635.1 Typhlichthys eigenmanni
AGCCACCGTAGTGTATTGGCAACGGAGTAAAGCTCCGCTTTTGCCCGCCCGTCAGTGCCGCACATCGGCAGAGACTTTGGCGGACACTTCGGCAGGCGAATATCTGTTGAATATCCAATTTCCTTCTAACTTTACCTCGGTGTCTTATTGTACGTCTTCCCAGTACATTTTTCAATGCATAGCAATGCAATCCAGTACGACTTCCTAAATGGTCTTAACCTGTTCTGTAAGATGACGCTGTCCATGTTTACCACAAGGATATCAGACTCCCACTATACAAATGAGTTTCTTAAGGATAAAATGGTCAACGTACAAGACTGTACAATTCTTCATACAAATAATGTCAAATTAAAATCCTGATTGTACCCAACCAAGACATCTTTTTAATAGTATATAAAAAAAATGTACTACCAGTAAATTACATATTGACCATTATTGTCTTTTTTCACTTTGCTCAGTGTGGACGGTTTCAAAAATCCTTTCAATTTAAACTCCTGCTGTCCACAATACATTGTGAATAATATCGCAACCTCTGTGGAGCTCATTAGGACAACAGATTTGAGGCAAAATAAATATGCTTTCACCGTCAGTTTCCGCACTGGAATTCATATTCCAAACCCAATCTACTCAAAAGTAACACAACCATAACACATGCCATTCAACATAAAACGCATTATGCGATAGGAAAGGCAGCAACCCTGCAGAATATTTGGTATGCTGCCTGTGGAGATCCGCATATATGAATGGCACATAAATCTGCCATTCGTAGGTTAATTCTTGCCTCTGGGACCTTCCATATTCAGAATTTCTCTATATTTATTTATTACGCCTGTCTTGCCTCACACGTGATGTTTACCCCAGCTGGATATTGAAAAAGTAAATGGTTCTTATAAGGACTGGGTGTGCAGGGCCATGGAGGTGTTCGTGTTTTTGTACTGTGGTAACGGGTTTAGAAAGGGTGATGTCATCCTGTTACCCTATGCTACGTGACAGGAAAGCACTCCATGGTAATGGCTTGGGGGTTTCTCATCCATAACTGCGGACCACTATGGAACATAATGACACTCACCTTCTTTGGCCAAAAGTATATGGTTTTATATGAAAACAACTGTGTTTACTGTATTGTCACAGTGAGTTGGGGCAAATATTTATGGTTATGCGGGCATTATAACACTGTTGATGAACTAACCTTTAATATTTGATTTGCATTGTGCCACACACATACAGTAGGCCTAGATTGTACATATATTCTCTATGGTTGTATGATTTTGCTTTTTGGTCAAATTCTCTGATAAAATAGTTTGTACATTGTCAAAAATATACATTAAATCCTACAAGACAAAACATAATTTGCCCTTTTTAGATACATATGATTTTAATCGACCAGTCAACAACAAATATATCAATCTATATAGACTAGTGCTAAGGAGTGAATGTATAATGTAAAATATTATTTTCAATGTTAAAGTTAGAGGCATACAGTATACATATTGGAGCCTTGCGAGACCTTGCTGATTGCACAAGCTATAATTTAATTTCATTACCAGTCTCAAACCCCACAATAAAAAAGCCTTTGTCGACCTATTAGAACACAGTCGGGCCAATCATTGGCCAGCTGAAGTTTTTCCTATGACAACAACAGCATACTTCATACATTTCGGTAACCACTAGGCTCTATCATATGTAAGGAAGTATCATTAACCCCTTCAGACCCTGTGTTCATTGGAATGGACATGACATATTTTTGTCTATTAACCAATAAATACTCTCTAATTGAATGATGTCAGCAATTCTGGTAACTGATTTGATCCTGATTATCCAATCAAAATCATGTTTTGACTTTGAGCACGTTCTGAGAGTGACAGACATCGGACAAGACGAGCATGGCAGTGAAACTGCAGAGAGGGAAGAGTAAGTGCCTATTTTCTATCAAAAATATACATTTATGTTCATGCTGGCCAAACACATTTGCTGTCAGTATAATTTTGACTGTTGCAAGTGATAATATTTAGTTATTTTGAACATATATCATATAATTCATTTATAGGATTTTTTCAAAGTCCCATGTCCATTGCAATGGACATCAGGAGTTGGGCAGGTTTAGCTAACGCTCAAATGTCAAGGTTAGTGTTAGGGTTAGGGTTAGAGTTAGGGTTAGGGTTAAGGGTAGGCCTACTGAAGGAAAAACAGATTATTTTTTCCAGGTAATCTTATCTACAACCATACATCTATTGTGTTCATACTGTATGCATGGTCAGATTGCGTAATTTCTCTATCTTCTTGCAGGCTCTGGGTTTTCCTGGTGATGACCTCACTGCTGTTCCCTACCCACGCTGTGATACCCCAATCAAGTTCACGTGCATGTTCAGAACTGTACACAGGCTCAAAACCATGCAAACATCCAGTTCCAGATGTTTAGGTCATACCTGATTGATTACTATGTGGAAAAACCCAGCCTTATTTTTCTTATGTTTTTATGACATTTTACACCCATCTTGTCGTGGCGTCCATTGGAATGGATATTAAAAAATGCTATTAAAAACATGAGTTACCAAAAATTTGTTTTTTCCACTTTGTTTTTATGTTAGAGAGGAGTTAGAATCAGGTAAAAAAACAAAAGTTCTACCCAGTCAAAAAAATGCGGGTCTGAAGGGGTTAAAATGTATTAGCACTGATGTTGGTCTTTGGTTGAGGAGTTGTTCAAAACACTTTAACATATTTTCAGTTTTCAAAGGAGTACGTAACTATTTGTAAACACGGCAAACAAATTCATAACTATTTTGAAACCGATATATTAAACAATGTACTACTGTATTTAGGTATAACATTCTTAAAATATAATTGTAGCCCCAAAGTTTTGATAATCAATAAGTTATCTGACAAGCAGCATATCAGATAAAATATCAAAATGTTTCATGAAATCCTTTGGTTTTGGTCTACATTGAGGTGTTCCTCAGGATCTTTGCACATGGACCATATAGGATTGTCTGTTCATGGTAAATGAGATCACTATTCTGCATGCAACCAGATTAAGGATTATTAATTAAATGTGTACATTGAAATTAAATAGAGGAATTTTATACTACATGCTATATTATTTTTAAATCCTGTTCTGACATGGAGTGTTAGGTCTAAATCTAAAAATAAAACATTTCACCAGTAGCCTTGCGAGACCATCCTGATCTTGCGAGACTCAGTCTGGAAAGCCTAGGAATAATTTTTAAATGTGTCTAAGTAGCAACTGAACTTTCCAATCAGCGTCATGTTTTTATAGCTATAACGGTGGCGTGGTTTAGGTATGCCGACATCAAAAACGACCAGATGGTCCATTCAATCAACTCAAGTATGTTTACAGTATTTTAACAGTCTGAATGTACGGCTCCCCAGATGGACTTGTGACAACAATTCCTCTGGTATGTCAGGTTATTTCACCACATTCATTAAACAGCAAAGTAATGTGTGTATGAAGGCCTTACATTAATAATCCTATTTCAATTACTTTTAGATTATGTTGTAGCCCACAATATAATCACCACATGTTTGCTCGCAGGTGGTGAACAGTGGATGGATATTATTAATTAGAGGCTTGAAAAGCTTATTTTCTTTATATAATGTAGTTCTGTACAGCCTGAAGCAACTAAATTCTAAAATGACCACACAGCAATAAAGGGGTTATTGTTCAGAATAAACAATTACCAAATAAAACTATTTGGAAAGCTAATGCTTTATAGCGCAGACAAAACTTTTATGAACTGATGCTGGAGATAGTTCCAGTCCATCTGTTTTGTGGAGATATGCTCATGTACATTGACAAGACAGGATATTAACACACTAAAATAGTAAGAACAGAATGTAATTTAGCTAAAAATTGGTCAAAGGCATGAAAAATGAAAGAGAGGGTACAGCAATTGTGTCTCGCAAGATTGAATAAAGACTAGGTCTTTGTACCTCCAATCTACAACAGTATCTTCACTTAACATCCTCTTTCATCTATCTCTTTAATGCTGCATTCCTAGTTTGTACAGAGGTCGCATATAAACATATTTAAATTATTATTTTGAGGTATAAAAGTAACTTTATTATATTGGTGGTACATATTCTGACAAATGAGGCTGGGATATTTCAACTACGGTAACAGTACATGCAAGGAAAATATATTCCACATTTTTTTCTTCTCTTAATGGGGGTTACAGAGGTGGACTAATGAGATAAATGTCATCAGCTAAAAGGATTCTGTTTTGTTAATCTGAGAAAATTATACCCACTGACCCTGAAGTTCAGTTAGATAATTGTTACCTACTAAAAATACCATCACTAAACATGCCCCGGGCTCCAGCGGTGGTAGCGACCCAGAGTCGGGCCCCCACGGCGGTGGAGAAGGCGGCCATGCCTCGGACTCCAGCGGAGGCGGCAGCCAAGCCACAGACCTGGCGGGAGGGAGCAGCTGCCTTTGCATCACCGCAGGACAGGCAAGGGACACTTCGCTTCCGGGCTGGCTGGGGTCAATGGCGACGGCTCCACCTCCTGACCGACAGGGAGCATAGGCGTTGGCTGCTCTATGGGACTGGCAGGGGATGCCAGCCACTGCTGCTGCACCTCTGGATCGGTTGGGAGCCGGCTGGGAAGCGGTGGCTGCACCTCGAGACTGGCAGGAAACGCCAGCCGCAGTTTCACCTCACGACCTACAGGGGTGTCATCATTCCCGTAGTGCAGAACGGCTGCCGGGCCCCGGTAACGGTGTGTGTGGGGGGAGGGGGGGGCGCCCATCAGCGGTGCGGCCCTGAACATTACAATAGAACCATATTGTTATTTGTTTAAAAGTTAATATCTTTCATATTTTTCCCCTTTGCTTTAGATGCCCTCTCTTGGTTTATTATTATCATAACATTTGGATAGTGTAATATTTGCATACTGTGTCACATCCAAATATATTTGATGTGTTTGAGATTTTCTTGTATCTTCTTATCAGGCTTCTACAGTATGAATATTGTTGCTGCTCAAAACAGAGCTGTATAGAAGTATTCTTTTGAAAGGCTTTAATACAGATCATGTAGCAGCGGGAACGTGTGTGGAGTTCAGTTCATGTTGCTTGAATTGTCTTGTCTTTGATTCTATTGTATTGAGCTATTATTTGTTGCCTCTTAATACTGTTAATGGAGCAGTGACTTTGACTGCAGTTCAATAAACCTCTGTGAATCTAATAAATAGAACACACTCCTTTGACAAATGAGTGCTATGTGAACCATGAAGATATTTCCCAGTCTCAGGGTTGTATGTAGGCTCCAGCTGGAGGAAACAACTCACATGCATTAATGCCTGCCTGGTACAAGCTAGCTTTGCATTATCTCAACAGGACTGCAGTGCTGTAAAGGCTGAGTGCAAGATAAAAACTGAAAGGTTGTGAGATTGTTTTTAAGTAGGTGGCTAGTATGTTTTATGCATGAGGGTGTGTGTGAGAAGTGTCTGGTTGTTATACTCTTTAGTCACAACCTCAAAGGTTTAGCTACTTAATAATATCTGAAGTACTACTATTGCAACTGTAACACCGATGCCCTTGGCTCAGGTGCAGTCTGGCTATCTGCAGCCCACACTCTTGCATTAGCCAGTTCCCATCATGGTCTCTCAATACTAATGTGTTCCAAGAACCCAGGGATACAATGCCCTTGTTATGAAAATGTTGTGCTCCGCTAACCAGCTACTGTCTTATTCCCTTTGTTAATTGCATTTGATTAATTGTTTTTCTGAATTCCTAAGGGAGAATATTTCCTGTTTTGCTCGTATTGAGATTCATTATGCAGAATGCAGAACAGATGCCACCAAATTTGTAAATAACTATGGCTTTCACTCTAAAATTGTCCCCAAATCAATATTTTATTTGTATTACATCAAATCAACATTTAAAATATATTTAGCTGCTTCAAAGCAATCAGGCATATATTTCCATCAGTAAGTAATTTGTTTGGTTTGTGTGTGTACAACACAAAAGTGGGCAAGGAATTAGATACTGTATATTGTTCAGTTCTTTGCTTTATCTCTGTTAATTATTCACCAACACTTCCCCAAGTGCCCGCAGCGTGGACAACTCATTTATACTCTAAGGAATGTGTGTTTCTCACCTTCATACAGCAGGACATCATGGAATGTCTTATCCTGGTATTGTTTATGAAGCCAATAGCTTGGATCCTGGCACCGTCACTAATAAAGCAAAAGGAGGAGTTTTGGAGGCTTCTATTTGGTAAAAAAGAGTGAGATCTTAAGAAGTCTGAGAGTCCCAGTATTATGCTTTAACCCAGTATTATGCTCTAACCCAATATTATGCTCTGACCCAGTATTATGCTCTGAATGGCTGTGCTTGGCATCTATAATGTACAAGTGTTTGATGCTCGAGTGGGTCTCAGGCTGGTGTGATGTATTACTTGACTTAGCTTGCTAACACTCAACTAAATCAGATGGCTTGCTGACCTCTGACTTCTGACACATATGGTCACAGTTTACAACACAATGACACTCCTCCATTGAGTTAATGTCTTGCATATTGCTCTCTGGCTATGTTTCAATTTGTCCTCTCACAGTTGCTGTACGTCTGTCATCTCTAATAATACTCTAATAATAATATGAATACTAATGTTACATTTGCAATTTGCAATGTAGTACAAGAATTTATGATGCAAACAGCATCCCCATCCACACAGAATTGTGATTTTAAAACTGACCCATAAAAGTATTGACAAAAATGTTTGCTGCTGGAAAAATACTGTATTATAATTAATAATGGTTCTTGGATGGGATGTTTTGCACATTATAATGACATGTCATTATCTTCTCTTCTTTTCCATCAGCTCTTAGAATATTATTATTATTTTCTGGGAATTTAATTGTATGATATCACTGTATGTATTTTGTAAAATGTATAGCTAAGTATAATGCTAATGCTCATTATCTGCTGCTGCTACTGCTAAATGCTGTAGCAACAAACTTAAGACTATGTGAGGACGGACTAATCAGATAAAAACAGGGAAATGTACGGTTGTCATTTTCACCAACTTTAAGCTACGTCTTATTAAATCACAGAGATGTATTGATATAAGACCACCATTTATAATACAAATCCTATCCTATATAGTATTTTCTTGTATATGTTTTATTTTCGATATTTCAAAAAGGCCATGATGTCATCATTATGTTCATATAGCCATATCACCTATATATTCTAATTTAGGCTACACTTATTGTTCAGCCTAAACTTCTAATGATTGTGTTATTATGTGAATGATTCTGTCAGTACTTTAAATAGCTTGACGTGATACATTTGCAGTCTATCTTTTCTTAACCTTTGCATAATGTGTAACAGCCTGTTACATATAATGATGGTACTCACGTGTTGACTGGAGCATAGGGACACCTTGTGGTGGGAATGGGCAAGGCAATGTTCCCGCGAGATAAGTATAGTAGGCTACGCTAGGGGCATAGCTTATTAGAGCTGGTCGTTGCGCGCGTAACCAGAGAAGAATGCTGAAGCTTTAAATTTCCGAAGAAATATTGTGTTTTGAATGAAAATGTGGATATTCCACATCGGTTCTATGTAGCGGTGATTACATGTCTATTAATTTGCCTTTGAATGTTGTTTTTGTCCACATCTGTAGGCTAAAAGCATATATTTGAGAATGTTGGACTGTTTTGTTTATTAGGCTACTGCACTTTTTTGGAGAATGCTTTTTTTTTTCCAGCTGTACTTAAATCATAATATTTATAATGAATGTGTGATGAAGCTTTATTATAACCTTATACAGAATAGCCCTTAGTATTTGCGATAGAAAATAAGTACAATTGTATAAATCATATTTTATTTTGACCCCTGTTGAGAACCAAGTGGGCACTGATATCTAAAAGCCTCGAGCTCTAGATGAACACTGAAGCAGTTGCACGACCGGACGCAAACGAAGCATCAGCAAGCTCCCCATCGACCATGGAAGGTGTCTCCAATGAAAGTGACTTCTGGCAATTCAACGAATCGTGGCGGAACTCCAGCTTTAGTAATGGGACCGGTGGATTGAATAAGACGAACCCCTTGAAGCGGAATGAAGTGGTTGCCAGAGTAGAAGTAACCGTGCTTGCCTTGATACTTTTCCTGGCGCTTGCCGGGAACCTCTGCGTCCTGGTAGCCATCCGTACCACCAAGCACAGCCAGTCGCGTATGTATTACTTTATGAAACACCTCAGCATCGCCGATTTGGTAGTAGCGATATTCCAAGTTCTCCCACAGCTGATCTGGGATATCACATTTCGTTTCACTGGACCAGACATTTTGTGCAGGTTGGTAAAATACCTCCAGGTCGTTGGGATGTTCGCCTCCACTTACTTGCTGGTGTTGATGTCAATTGATCGGTGCTTGGCGATCTGTCAGCCACTCAGGTCTTTGCACAAGAGAAAAGATCGCTTTTATGTCGTTTTCTCGTGGACTCTCAGCCTGTTATTCAGTTTCCCGCAAATGTACATATTTTCTCTGCGGGAAGTCGGACCACCGGGATCAAGAGTTTATGACTGCTGGGGTGACTTTGTGAAGCCCTGGGGAGAAAAGGCCTACATCACATGGATGATCCTCACAATCTATATAATTCCAGTGGCCATACTGAGCATTTGTTATGGATTAATAAGCTTCAAAATATGGCAAAACTTCAGACTGAAAACCAGACGAGAAAGATGCATAAGCCTTACACCCAAGACCTCAAAAGGTAATACCCTTGCCCGGGTGAGTAGCGTCAGGCTTATCTCGAAGGCGAAGATAACCACGGTGAAAATGACATTTGTGATCGTCTTGGCTTACATTGTCTGCTGGACACCCTTTTTCTCCGTTCAGATGTGGTCTGCTTGGGATCCAGGAGCGCCTAGCGAGGGTAGGTTGGATTTCTGTCAGAAGAGCTGAATGGCTCGTTTGACACATACTGTAAATAATGGGGTAGAAATTAATGACCACGAATCTCATGAGAGACAAAATGTCAGGTGACATGCTTTACAATGATTTGACTTTGGTCTCTAGTGAGGTCGTTTTGTGCGTCATAGTTCCTTTACGCACGAAATTTGCGGACGTGTATGTTAACCAATCCATCTCTGCGGTTAATAGTGTCCTTACGCCTGTTAAACATTTACAAAAATACGCATTAGTTTAGTTAGACAGAACATATTACGATGCTGTCGTCGATCCATTGGATAGCTTTACAGTATGCACGAGATTTTGTAATCATACTCGACTCGGGTTAGTATAGCCTTGTCAGGCCATTCATAAGTCTGTTCAGCCCTACGTTGGTGAAGTTGGGGTTACATTTTCTGAGGGTACAATGATTGTGCAAAACGACCAGCATTGGTTTGTACTGTTCAGTAAAATAGCTTAAAACCATAAACATGTAGATACACATATTTTAAGGTTTTGTATAAAATGTTGTTCTTACAATATAGAGAGGTGATTTAATGTGATTTCAGCTTGTTCCACTCTTGTTGGGAGACTGGTGCACAATTCTCAGGCGGTGACTTGCCCTCACACTAGCAAACCCTGAAGGTTGACCATTAATCACATTAGTGAATGTATGTCAAGGGCCCGTATGTGTCCCTGTGCGGCAAGTGCAACGTTGATATTTATCCACAATAGCGCTAATAGGCTATTTAGGAGATGTATCTCACTATATATTGATATGCCTGGCACTGATACCACCAGTGTAAGTAAATATTAACTTACAATTACAATTGCCTAACATTGGTGACCACACACTAAACAAGGACTCTTGAGGTAGGGAATGTTTATCATGTTTTAAGGGAAGGTAAATATTCCATGATACTGGAATATGTGTGCCAAGTCATAAAATAAACCTTAAAATTAAGACTGCTTTGTATTTTGTTAAAATGTCTATATTTAGAACTATCAGAATATTTTATTTTTCAAAATATGAATCCCGAAAAACTAAATGAATACAGTAGCTTAAGAGAGACGATGGTAAAGTCAACACCCCCTGCATTGCATGTTTATTTTTCTTCATCAGCAGGTTTGTGGAGGACAGCTGATACTCTTCCAAATACATTTTTATTAGACACGATGACATGCACTCTTACTGGTGGCTGAAGTAATGTGAAATGATCCTACATGTAAAGGTTTCCACACTGGCATGTTTCCCGTACAAAACAACATCACACACATGTTTATGTTATGTTTTTAAAAGGGAGAGACAAAGAGAAAATAGGATAGGTTAAGTGTATGCTCTGTCAAAGCATTGGAACATGATGGTGAGGCCTGATCCCTGAGAGAGGCTTATCTGCACATGAACACTAATAATGGAGATGGATGGAGTTCACGTGTATGTGTTTGTGTACAATAGATAGGCTGTGACTCACCTGTATAAAGAGATAACGGGGCCATTATAGTTATGGGCAAAGCTTTGACCACAGCCTTTACAGAAATTGTGGATGGCTGGGTCAACCCGATATGACAGTGCTTTGCCCTTTGTGTACAACAACAATTATTGAATGAACTGACTTAAACTTAAGTGGGCAAAAAAAAAAAACCTTTGGGATATGCCTATACTCTTATTATGTTGCTTTTTTGTTACACTTGCTCCAGTATAGGCCTACGGTAGAATACAAATGTCAGATTTTTTTTGTCATGAAATGCTGTTAACCCAATTTCCCTTGTGGTCATGTCCAATAAAAATCTTGTTGCACCTCTATCACCATAAATCAAACAGACAGCTGAATAGAAGTTGGAAGTTCTTCCAGTGTTCTATCTATTCAGCTCACAAAACAGTGTTCTCATCGAAAACAATGCAAAGAGTTAATTGGAAAAGTAAGACTGATAGATTATACTGCATTCACTCTTAAGAGCAGGTGCTGACACCTGATGACAAGCTTTCTGCTCAGGAATGGCCAATCAGGTGTCAAACACCTGCTGCTCTACTAGCCTGGAGATGTATTGTCATCAAAATGAGTGACCATTTAATAAAAACTTTCTTTGAAAAATTTTAACCCTTTATAGGGCACTCATTAAAGTACTTAGAAATTCAACATTTCGACCATAGAGTATTATTGAAGGATATTACAATACATTATTACTCTTGTCACTTTTTTCAAAATGAAACATTGTTATGTTGCAAATCAAGGTCAACGAAGTGATTATATATGGTTCCTTGCCCTGGTGTACGTTTTTTCACAAAAAGTGTGTATATACAGTGTGTGTATATACAGTATATATATATATAATTAGAAAAACACATAAACTTAAAATAAAAAAATGTTAAAATATTTATCTAAGAATATTTGTTAATGATATATTTGTACTTATTATTTAAGAACAGTTTAAACTTTTGTCCACCTATAGACCATAGTATTTTTTATTTATGATTTCTTTCTTTCACTGTCAAAGTCCAGTCCAGTTCCTTAGGTAACTGATTCATTGTACTTTATGATGCAGCTGCACTATTAAATAATTGTCCTAAGTTATAATGCATTATTTGATAAAAAAATAAATAATAATACACCCCTTATTACCGTATGAAATATGGTGCCTTCATTTTTCATGAAAATATTTAAATAACTTATTGAAATACTATTAAAACAACAGCTATCTCATCATGCAGCACAACTATTCACCTGTATAATGTGTGAGTTTCATTGACTTTCCATTATTAGTTTCGATGTTATAACATTAGATGTCGGAGTAGGTAGGAGCGCAAAAGCGTATTTTCAGAATTATGAAAGTACACTTAAGTGGAAATGCTGTGGGCATAAATATGCCCAGAGCATATGGTTCCATGTCCTATAAAGGGTTTTAAATTATTGTGTTATTATTGCACTCGTACTCATACCAGCTAAAAAAGAAAAAAGTGACTGCAAGGAGAGTGGTAGAGCCCCTTCAAGTTTGGATGCCGTGCATGGGGAGGAGTAGAGATGGGTGCTTCCCACTCTGCAGAGAGGAACATGTGTTGACTGTGTTTATAGTGAAAGCATTAGGGGGTTTCTACTGTTGGTAAACTGAGACAATATAAAATGTTTGTTTTTCCCTAGGATGGTATGGCTTTGTTTTTTGTACATGTTGTTATTTTGTCTAGCCTGCATTATTTACAATGTTTTGCAGCTATAGAAGTTAGTCCTTTTTCCCATGCAGTTTATGTTTAAAGTTTGTTATTGCTCATAATTACCCTTTAAAGTAGATTTAGACCTCTACTCTGTTGTAGGGCAATCTCTATAGTTTTATAAATGTTTAACATTTATTTTCATATGCCAAAAATGAATTATCTGTAAAGCCAAAGCATTTGCCAAGAATGTTTTCAATTGAATCGTTATTACAGAGAGAATTACAATATTCATCTCTGTTGTTATGCACTATCATCAACTCTGTTTTTTAGTTAATTTTAATTAATTTGCAACGCAATTGATAAAGATGTAATCATACAAATAATTAAATCAGACTGAGCTGCCACTGTTGTGTTTATTGAATTCCTCTGGACATCTGTTAGTCTGAAAGGATGAAATCCATTGTCTAAGTAGATCACTACACTAATATATTGTAATGGAATGTTACAATACATTTGATTGTTATTGTAATTTATACATCAAAACATGTATGGGTGATGATCCATTCTAATTAAATATGGTATGCTAGTTGATGCCTTTGCAGCCATCATTTACAGCGAGGGAAGTGTCATATGAACACAGGGGCCAGTAGACACACTGTAACAAAGGGTCTAATCATCACAGACAGAAAGAGAGAGAGAGAGAGCCTGGCTTGCATTGGCAATCAGCAAGAAGAGGTTAAATACAGGATATGAGGCAATTTCATTAATCTGATACTCATTTGCCAAATGTCAGGGAATGGATGACGTGCCGTAAATGTCACCTAGCGTGCCACTGTGTGTTACGTGTGTCACCACAGTACAGGAAACATTCAGGGTTTTCTCATTCTGAACTAAATTTGTAAGTAGTTTGGCACTGAAAGATACCAATTCAGACAGTTTTGTCATTGATAGGTGAGGAAGATTCACCTGGAAGATTAATGCAATAATGAAAGCAATGCTCTGCATACAAAATGTTTTGTTCCTGGGCAAGAATTTCAAGTACATTCAAAGAATGGACTTTTAAAATATTGTCACTGTGTAACAGCTCTGGGATAGGAATTTAAATTAATTTAAATTCAAATGTGTGGGTGAAAAGCTTTATATCTGATAGAATACTTTATGTAGGTGTGTTTGACTGCTGCATTTTTTAAAATGCATTATTGTACAAGAAAGGTCATCTGAATTCCTAAAATGCTAAAAAATAAATTCAGACCAGTTATGTTATTATCTGAAACGATGTTCTAAATGCACAGAAATGCATTACAGTGCATTTAGAGATATTCACAGATAACATGAGGTCCCTTCCCAATGTTTCGTAAACTTTTTTGCCCACATGGTTTTTAGGAAAGCTTGTCCTTGCCCAGTGGGAGAAAAAGGTTAAGAGGAAGTCGTATGTTTCCATGTGAAATGTGCGTCTGTGCTTCCATTTGAGACTAATGTGATTAAGGATTATTGAAATAAATGTGACTTGTATGCAGAGGATTTGCATAGAAAACTACTGTATGTAAAAGAATCATGTAAAATTTGATATAAATCAGGCATGGGTGTACAGAACAGTTTGCTTCCTTTCTCATAAATAATGTGGGAAATAGCACCTGCTGATATTTTTCATAAATTCTAAATACTGTGTCAGCAGGATGCTATGACTGTAGGACATTATACTGTATCATCATCAATCATCAAAACTCTTTTCAAACAGAGGTGCTTTATAACTTTCACTGGCACAGTGAGCACATTTAAAGGTGCAGTAGACAACTTTAGTGAGACAGAGTACATATCAACACCCTCTCCACTAGCCTGGCCCCTTCTACTAAAAGCACTTGCTGAAGCAAAGAGCTTTCAGGAATCACACAATGCATGATTGTGATTGGTAGGGGCTGTTATAGGGAATGCCTGATTGGTGAACACTGGGGTGGGGCTCTGAAAAGGTTGAAAGCCAGAACATAATGGCTCTGTAACAATGGCCACAGACACGGGATGTTTTCTCAGGGCATAAGGTGTAACGAGAACTATAAATATATAAACTAGAAAAAAAGTAGTCAATGTCACAGTGACAATACCTGCCCTGTATTTTTCTGGTGCATTTCTTTTGTATTTTCTATGTACATGCATTGCTAAAACCTCTAATTATCAATTAAAGATAAAGTCAGGTATTGCAAGCTAATTGTCAGCTAATACACATTTAGTCAAATTCAACAAATATCTCCTTGCATTGCGCTAGCTTACCATTCTCTGTGCGTGTTGAAAAAAGAATCTGATACTTACAACTACACAACCCTGGCTACATAAATATGAACATAAACAAAGTGGCGAACACCGCTCACCACAACAAAGCCTTAGTACTACACTTTGCTTCACAGTGCGTTTCGATGTATTGAAAGGTGTTTCAATATGCAGACGTCTATCAATAAACCGCTTCTCTTTGCTCCCACAGCCACTCCCTTCATCATCTCCATGCTGTTGGCCAGCCTCAACAGCTGCTGTAACCCCTGGATCTACATGTGCTTCGCGGGTCACCTTTTCCATGACCTCCGGCAGAACTTCTTGTGCTGCTCATCGCGCTACCTCAAGTCCACCCAGTCCCATTGTGACTATGACTCCAGCCACAAGAGCAACTCCTCCACTTACGTCATCAAGAGCACAAGCAGCCAGAGAAGCATTACGCAAACCTCCACCACATAAAGCTTCTCTTCTACCCTCTCTACCTGTATCACCGATCACCTCCACCTGGGTCCACCTGCAGCCCCAACATCTTCATTCCCATCCCATGCCGAAAGGCCACAACTATTATTGGACTGAATACACTGTCTTGATTGTGGGACTTACACAAAACAATTTTTATTTTGGAGGACCTTCGTGAGTAATTAACCATTCTGTTGTGCATACTGTATTTGATCTGACGTGGATTGAAAAAGAAGGAAATGAAGCAAATGACACCCGAGGCTGATTAATGGATTTAGTTATAATGTATGTGACTAAGATGTGGCTAACATTAGATATTGTGTGGATCACCTTCATTTTACATCAAATGCTTTTAAAGATGTTGTGGCGTTATGGAAACTGCAATTGGTACTATTGGTACAATAAAGCTTTAAACACTGTCTTATTAGTGTTAGTCTATGTGCAGTGTTTTAAAATTGCTTGCCTAATTTGTTGTTTAAGTGTATAATGTAACATGACTAAATCTAGATTGGTTATTTAAATCATAGTGACAACAAGTATTTGTATTTTTTCCTTTGTGTTTTTGCACATTGTATACTTGTCGATTCCATGCCCTGTAGCAGTCAAATTGTTTCCCTTATAACCTTTTTTATTCATATATTTGTATTATTACTATTATTAATATGCTATTTTTTTATACTTTGAAAAGCAGCAAGTTGCACAGACCTAGAATATATTATACTGTATTGAATATTAGTTTTAGACTCTAAATGTGTTGTAGTCTAATCTCTACCAAGTTTGAAATACGATGGCAAATCTGGAAATATACTGATAGAGAACTTTGATTTTGTCCCCTGCAGAAATTGGACGTAAATATAGTATATTAGATGTTATCACGTATTCCAGAAACTTTATTAAAACTGCCTTGAGAAAACAACATGGTATAGTGTTCTAATACCAGCAAATACTGTATGTGTATATTCACAAGCATTTTGGATTTATCTTCCCATGCATGCAATGAATCTGATGTGCAGAAAAAAGTATTCGTCAATATCCAGGTTTACTGATCTTTTGCCAAAAGCAAATAAATGAACTGTCAATGCAATCTCTTTAGGAAACAAAAACAAAATGATGGACTGCATTGGAATGAATGCTATTATTTTAAGTAATTATCAATGTTTAAAAGCATCTTTAAATGTAATAAAGGTTAGACGTTTTATTCATACTAAACCTTTCCCTAGTTGTATTTCTCCTTAATGATGCCTGTGACAACATGTCCTTAAAATTAATTAATATCTGCATTAAAAATTGATATTTCTAGAAAGCTGGTTTCACATTTTCTGGTCTAATTCATCCCTCAAACAGTATATTTGCTGACTGCTGAAAACAATACAATACTTATGTTTGTGTTTTCAATGTACAGCAGTATAATTGGAACGTACACAGTTTGATTTATTTAAAATAAATTATTTGATAAGCAAATTATTTATTTCTATCAGAATATGTTTAAAAATATTTAAACATAACCTGGTCAAATGACATAACATTACACCTTTCAAATCACATTGTGTTAATAATACTTTATTCATTATTCCAATACAAATACAATAAAACAGACGTGTCTTCTAATAGCTATTAGTGGTAATAAAGAATCTATTTCTGCTAGATTTACAAGATGTATTATTAATAAGTTGTTATGAGGAGGCCTGAAGTACGACCAAAACAGTTGAATCAAGAGAGGAGCAATACAACCTACACAACAGCGCCCTCTTGTGGGTCACAGTGACTATTTTATTTTCCCATTTGACTTGTCAAACACGATTGTAGGTTTATTCTATTTTCACTGTGAAAATGAATATACAAAAAACTCCTTAGAAAGGTTGACTTTCTACAAATGTACCTAATAAATTAAATAGTCAGTATGCCAATATAGCCTACTCGTCGATTATAATAACTATATGATTCATGAACATTCAAAAAATATTTATTTTTAGAATTGTGAATAATTTTATTTAATATAAAGTCTTTGTAACGTATTTTTGAATATATATTTCAAGCATGTATACATTGGGATAAGAATTATTGTAGACTTCACTTATTTTTTACACATTTGGCTGAAATATACACACTTTTAATTAAACTACCCAATCATGTGTGGTTAAAATAAGCATAATGCATGTATGCCTACCAAAATAACAGAAGACATTATCAGTAGTACAAATGGAAAATTCTAGGCAGTATTGTTTCACAGGTGCAAGACGGTTCATGTCATGTATTAGAGGAGCTAATATCTTTTGTAATAGCTGTAGATGAGTCCAGAAGAATGATCCTGTTGGTAGCGAGGCCGTGTGTGTCCCTCCCTGAGTAGCACTGAGCCTGCAGGAGTCCCAGAGCTGTTTTAGGCGGGCTGCAGCTGCCACGGAGCGGACCGCCTGGTGACAGAGGGCACGTCAGGACTCTCCGGTGAACCGGCGAAGCTCCAAGCTTTTAGAGACGGACGGGTGGGTGACTGAGAGCAGGAGAAACGAGGACGTGTCTTGAGAAATACGAGAAGCCGAGAGTGCGCCTCCGGTGGATAAAAAAGGTACTACACTAAAAGGTGCTACACTTTATGTAAACACCGCTATGTAGGAGATACTTCTTTAGACTTCTTTGCGCAAGGCTACCCGCACACTGCTGAATATCTTGCCCAGGGCTTCAAAGAAGGGATCGCAGAAGGTTTGGATACAGAGGGAGTAGATGCGGCTGATGCACTGTGACTCGATGAGGCAGCTCTTAATGCAGGGAACCACAGCCCAGATGTGACAGAAGGAGATGCATGCGAACAGGAAGCCCCAGAGCAGAGCCACTGGAATACCAAAGATGGCTGACAGGACGCGGTAGCACCAGTACTTGGACACGGTGAAGGTGGTGTAGCTGAGCTTCCACACGCCGTCCAGACTGTGTGTCCCGTCGGGCTCTGCGATCACATCCTCGAACTCCACCTAGATGAGAATGAACAAGTGGCTTTACTGTGACACCATCATATAAACCACAGGGTGGATTGGGAGTCCAAAATATTCTTTATGCAATTATGTCTATGTCATTAACAATATTACAATCTGCATGTTTGAAGGGACACTTCAGTTATAAACTCCTCCCCTATTCATTATCACATTGGTGAAACCATTCTTCACCCACATTCGTCAACACTGACCTGGTGCGGAAAATGGTTATCTGACGGCACTATCGCGGAATGGACCTTTAACTGTTATATACTACTTCTCATATAGCCTACGCACATTCATGACAAAATATAGCACAACACATTTAGCATAGCAGCAGATGGCAAAGCTACTGTATTGAGTCCACTTTGATAGGCTAAATATGAAATATGGTCCATGTGTTTCTTCATGTATAATGCATGAGAGCTACTGCTACTGCTATACATGAGATACCTGCTGTCTATATAACAGCTACCTTATCTTTGCTAAAACAAAACTGGCTGTTCCACGGTTAGAACCAACTGTACTCTAGATGTTCATTTAACTTGTCAGATCATGGCAGGTGGCTAGTTAGAAAGGCAGGAACATTGGAGAGCTATGTTTTGGCCATAATTGCGTAAATCATTTTTGTTGCTGCCAAGTACTTGTGAATAGCCAGACATGAATGTTCTAATTTCTCTGCATGGCATTGCCTGGCTACATTCAGCGGCCAATCAGCATCCTTTCAGCAACACTGTGTGGCTAAATTAAATCACTACAAAGTAAGTTAGTCAGACTGCTTACAGAATAGACAGCTGATTGGTGAATTAAGTGTGACTGAATATGTATAGTAATAATAATAATACTAATTGTAAATGTAAATCTCTCTTTTAAATAGAGGGACAGATTGCTGCCTCACCAATCTACAAAATATGAAACCCTAGCTTTTATTAGCCTTCTAAACGCACACACAATCACCATTATCTGATGTGTTTGAAAACCTTTTACACAAACCAGACGTGTTTTCTCAAACAGAATTCATCTCTGTTGAGTAGAATCCACTCTAATTGCAGAAAGATATCTGGTGGCCGTAGTACTGTATGCATGGCAACAATCGCAGGATAAACAGTGGTGGATCCTAAATAAGTTACGATGCAATATGTCAGTGTCACACCCCTCTACCCCAGGGCCATAAATAAACACAGTGTTCAGCCGAGACTGCAGGAATAGGTGTCGGACTATTTCTGGATCTTGATTTAAGGATCAGGCTGCATAGTAACATTTCCTTCTGTGTTTCTAACTGGATTTTCTTTACATACAGTTATAGGTGGATAAACCAGGTCAAATCTGTGCGCTGTATTAAGATTTAAACTCTTGCACTTGGAGAGACCATATGAGACCACGTGTGTTTGTTTCAAGTGACATTCTACTCTGTTGGCACAACACGGAATTAGTTAGGATTCAGTCTTTACTGTGAATATTTAGTGACATCAACTCTAGTACATGGGTTAAATACTGTAGCTGGTTAGGATTGTTACTGTATAGACCTCTCAATAAGGTGCATGCAATTGGTGCACTGTAAAACAAAGGAAGAACAAACCTTAACCACATCCTCGTTGATCTGTTTGGGGTCTCGGTTGATCAGGTCAATCTCCTTGGTGTGTCTGTCCTTTGGGATCTTGTTTTCATTGGAGAACTGGTACTGGTCCGTCATGGTGGGCTGCTGGGTGTGGATATATTAGCAGGCAGCAGAAGTAATGTTTCCTGGTGCCGACTGTAGGCAAGGCCCTGGTTTCCCCTGAACCCCTGTATCGCCGCGGTGACGACACGTCTGAAATGCCACAGGACAGCTGCTATACGGAGGCTCTGGGGTAAATGTGGCCCTAATACCCACCCTGCTGCACGCACACACACACACACACACATGCACACACACAATATGTAACGCACACAGAAGAGGCAAGCGGTATGCCTTAAAGGGGAACCCATCCCTGTGTCACATTTCACACAGGGATGTTGGGTTAGCTGGGCAGGGCTTGCATGGTACCATGAATTTCCACCGCAGGGCGAGGCAGTGCACATGTAACCAACCTCTCCCTCGCCAGCATTGCTAGTTTAGCATTAACTATATTCCATATGCACTCCAAACGCAATGGAGAATGCCACAGTTGTATGTTAATCTGTGTAAAGTGGCCCATACGTCTAAATCAGACTAAATAGAGACCCATTTAATGCAGGAGGGAAATGAGTTTCAGACAAACTAACCAACAGATGTTGGCTAGCTCTTCTATGCATGAAGTGGACGTATTTAATCTCTCTAACCAGCTCTCTAATTCAAATAGAGAGCTCGCTGCCTCTCTATTTGTTAATGACAACTGCTACTGAAACAGTACTGTATACACTTGCTCTGTAGGAATACACCTATATGGTAATAATGCAATACCCACCATGCAGCCTATCAACTGCTCCTTCATGCTGCGCAATATAGTGTTGTAGCAGTACTGCTGTTTGGTGCTGCTGTCAGCATCAATACACCACCAAACAGCATACATCTGTTTATCGGATAGATAAGACTGTGTTTTGTTTTATTTAATTAATTCTCATTTAAACTGTACATGTTTCACAGACGTAACATTACAATGGAGAATGTTTTCATTGGGTAGGTCCTGAAACTTTACATGGACATTTTACAGATGGCCAATACTATAAAATGCAATACAGTCTTAAAAATAAACTGTGATTCAGTGTTCCCTAAGATGTGCAGTTGTTGCCATCAGTCACAGCTTTCTATATCCGGGTTGCATAAACAAATAGTGTACAGTGCAGTCTGATGAGTACTCTAAAGGGTGTGCGTAGAAAGAAGAAAGTCAATGGCAGGACTAATAGCCCCTATTCCCACCGGCACCGCTCCAACCAAACTCCCTGTCGCTGTTTAAATGGTATACGCTGGGAAGGTAAGCATTCCTTGCCTGCCCCTGTTCCCCTGTGGCAGAGGCGCAAGGGGAATGACACTGCTGGAATGGGACAGCAGTGCGTGTGAGCAGGAGCCAGCCCAATTAGAACACTATTCTCGGGAGAGGCCGTGGAGAGAGGCCTCACAGACCCAGTGGACGCAGGACAGAAATAGCCCTGCACAGAGTCATGTAGAGCATGCCGGTGCCCTATGGATGTCAGTCCCTGCTACACCGCTCTGGCTAATGCCTTTAGTCAACGTACACTAACACTGTGTTAACCCTGGCATTGGGAGGCTGGTTCTACTCAGAAATATGAACCTGCTTAAGTCTGCTTACTGTACGAAATAGCATGATGGTAAACCTTAACATTTGTCTTCCAATCTACAGTTGTATTATTTCACTTCTAGCCTGGCTCTGACCAACTTGCACTCTATAGTCTGGAAGCCCTGTTCACGTGAAGGTTTGCTCCGCCACTCTGAATGGCAGACCAATCAGTGACCAGTGGAGGTGGTTAAGCGCGATGATGTCGAACAACGTTTCTTTCTAAATGTTGTTCCAACGATGGTGCCGGTTGTAGACCTAGCAATACAAGCAGTTGTAGCCAATTGGTTAAAAAGTGTGCCAATAGTTTAAGAAAAACCAGAGGTCTACGCCAACTGAGCATGTAATGACTGTAAACAATCTCTAATGGAGTGAGTTTAATTTTTTGGGTGTGCTTATGACAGGCTGTCTAATATATATATATATATATATATATATATAATAGATAAAGTACCATAGAAACATGTAGGAGATTCCAAATACCGGTATATCTTTTAATGGGCCATTTCTCAATAGTTTTTCTCCTGTTGTGCTTGAAACCATGTATTTCTATTTTAATCTCCTCCCCATACTCCTCTCTACAGAGGATCACAACTTTCTCTCTACACCTATAGCTGCCCAAACGTTTGCAGGTGTTCCAAACATAAACAGTGAGCTGATGTGTAGATGTGTGGTTATATAACTTTTAATAAGGTTGTACTATATTTACATATAGCATATTTTATGATTCTGACCTGCTTACACTTATCTCATGCAAATTAATTGTACAGCCTTTATTGTGGGACAATGTAAACAGTACATGCAAATACATTTCCTAATCTGCTTTCATTCTTAATGACAGCATATAATTAACTTTTCTAAGCAGTACTACATTGGTGTTCTCCATTTACATATTGTATATTGAAGCTCTGGCCTACACTAACACACATATAAACAAACTGTGCATACATCACATGTACAGTAGCTGGCAGGTTAGCAGGTCACTTCAATAGAACAGATGTCTCATTAGGATAAGCCCAGCTGCAGCCTGCAGCAAATTTAACTAATAATGGGTAAGACCTGTGTTTGTTAGTCAATAGCATTGTCAATGTTTGCTAATCAGAACAATTATATTAAATGGATCCATGATTTTTTTAATGAATTACATCTATGTTCACCCTGCTCTGACTCGTTGTGAAACTCATGTTTGGAGTAGTTAATAATAGTATACAATTAGCAAGGATTTAATTTTCAATTAGACAATTTCTCTACGTTGCAGTAAAGCATTTGATTACAGTAGTATACTACTATATACGTGGTCAGCTTAAATATTGGACCACAAAAGTATTTTTATGTCTGCCTACAGTATATGCGCAGGTGGGCAAACTGCTGTTGTCATTTCTACAGAAATGTCACAAGCCACACCACTAATGGAAACACTTTCATGAATGAAGAGTAGGTGGCATCTTTATTGGATTGCTCTGGATCAATCAGCCTTAAATATCAGGAAACGCACATTGATTGAGATTACTTTAAGTCTATCTAAAATCCTCCATTCAATCCCAGCCCCATTAACTGTACTATATATTGCAGCAGGATGATAGATTTAGTCTGTAGCCAAACGGATGTTGATGCTACCACAGCACTTTCCAACACTAGTGAAGAAAGGGCCAATAGCAATGTTCAGCACATTGCTCCATACACTCTGCACCCAATACATTTTGATGAGGCAGAGCTGTACACATGGCATGATGAACCTGGAGAGGTGGAGGCAAAACAACACCTGTTAGCACAGTATAATAACACTGCTAATGCTTATACTGTAACAATGCAAATAATAATATATAGTGAAACCTAAATGAATGAACACCTACAAAGTCTTGTATAATGAACCGCTCAAATCCACTGAATAATCACACCTCTACTGTACAGTACGTTGGCCTCTCTAATCCATACCAAATGTGCAGACAGCTGAGGACAGCGAAGATGATCCCTGCTGCCAGTGAGACGGGCACAGCCAACAGCAGGGAAATGAGGCGGTAGCTCCACAGTCTGGACACCTCAAACAAGGCGTGGCTCCACAGCCACACCTTGTCAAAGCTCCGCACCGAGCGAGGCTCCGCTATCACATCCTCGAAGGTCACCTCACGAGTAAACACAAAATAAAGCAGGAAAAGACTAATCGATTTGGGCCACACGGAGAGCCTGGAAAACTCAAACACTGCACAACCGGGGGTGTTAACATATAGGGCTTGTTCAGTTATGTTCCTTGGATGTCCATTAGGACAGAATGGTGCACACAGCAAAACAGCCCTGCTAGAAAATAGACAAATATTATTAAATATAACCAAATTGTCTTGTATTGACACTTTGATTTCTTGAGATTGTTTTTTTGCAGTGCAACTTTTGCTCGTTCCTTTTAACTCTGGCAATTGGTTGGTAAACGTCATTCTAATTATATTGTATCACATTCCACCTTTAACTTGCATTACATGCATGTCATTGTATAGTCAGGGCATCTTCATCACATCACCGACACAGGTTCTGAATCAGTATTAATAATAATAATGTAATCTAGATATATATTAAAATTGTATCTGTTTATAAACAATTGTATGAGGACATAAATATCTAAGGACAATTTAGTTTGATTGATTAATGTATTGCTTGCAACAGTTACATGTAATTCAGTGGTGATATTTAAAGCATGTTGAACAAAGCATTGATCACATTGCAGGGAGATCAATGCTTTGCTCAGCATGTGTAGTGTTTGTATGCTAGGTTAGTGGTTACACAAGTGAGCTGTTACCTTTAGACATGTGTTGATTCCTTTGGGATCCCTGTCCTGAACCAGAGGCCTTCTGGTAGAATCCAAACCTTCACCACATACTTCCAACACAACGTCTATCTGTTTTGCTGCATTCTTTTGTGTTAACACTTGTGGGGACCACAGAGACCGGTCTATCTCCTCCATATCCTCCATATTGACATGTGTCTCCGCTAGCCTGCCTGCGGTGCTCATGGCGCATGCTTCTCCAGCAGAGAAGAGGCAGAATGGAATGAAGCAACGGCCGCTGGCCTGTCACCAGCTTCCTGATGGAGCATATTGGGCTGATGGCTGCTTTACCACTGGATGAGGAATCTCTTTATTGGCTTTTACGGGCCCATGAGTCATGAGGCATGCTCCGTGTGACAGGCCAAATGGATTGGCTCATTTAGACCTGTGTGAGAATGTTTTGAAGCCGGTCATTACTAAGGGGCAAAATATCTTGTTAGTTAGAAGTGCATTTAGACTCACCAAAATAATAGATTCAATGATAATTTAAGATTAATCACAGTTTCCTTAGGAGAGTTGCATTTTCTTAGTGCTAAATAGACACAGTTGGTAGCCTCGGTGTTTCTGCAAATGTTCCATTGCAGGGATTGCAGTTATTGTGCTACTGGCACATCACAATTTGTCAGCAACAGAAAACTTCAATAATATGTACCACTCTACCTAATAGTAATGCATTTTCCTCCATTAGTTCTGTCAGCCTGTTCCAGGCCTAATGCGTGATAATAGGCCTATTTTATATAAGTGTCTTTTCTATACTTTCCACAGGGATGTTTTGCCACTAAACTAAGATGTCAGATAGAAGGGATTTGTTTACAGGTTAATGCAAACATACTGTATCATAAAATGAAAGTATATTTTTCAAATAAAGTATTTCTAATCATGATTATTTAATTTGCACATTCATGAAAAATCAGTTTGTTATAATAGAGCATATTCATTAGACATACCGTTTTGCACATCAGGACAAAAACAAAACATGTAGGCTATACTGTAGTAAGCTACAACAATACCAGCATTTTCTCAATTGAAACAATATGCATGTTGTGTATATATATATGTATGATATACCTGCTACTGCATATCGATTTCCAAAATAAAGGCCACACCAATTGGTTCAATACATTGACTGCAGCATTTGAATAATAGTAATAGCAATAGCCTGAATGTCTTATTTACAAAGACACACACAGCTACAATCACCAATAGGGACTTATACAGCCTGTAACATAGTGCCTTATTGCGGAGGCTATATTTCCCTGTGCATGGAGAAATGGGTGCCATTCGACAGTTCAAATATCTAACTGAAATAATGACCAGCAAACATTGGAATTTCTAGCAGCTGAACATGGACAGCAGAATTGAAAACACGATTGTGATATATGAATTTGTGTTTGGCGCACTCTAGTGGCCACTGGTTTTCTATTTATCAAATTAATACATTCTCGTTCAGGGGAATGGGGAAATATAAAAACTTAAAAAACACTGCTGTTAAATTGCAAGGCTATATCGAAGGTTTATTGGTTAGAGCAGTATCAGACAAAAATGTATTTCACACATAAAAAAACTAACAAACAAAAACAAAAAAATGTGTCCAGAAGTCAAACATTGGGCCTACACAGATTACACCAACAAGGATAGGAATATGTGAATCTCATTTGATCTAGACATGCAGTAGACCTACTGTGTATCTTTAACAGTTTTCACTTGTTATATAAGGGAATCTTTTATACCCCTTTGGGGGTGCTATAACACAATTTAAGCATTTTGACCTTTAAATGTGTATAATGTGATTTGATATGTACTGTAGCAACTGTAGGAATATTCACTTTTGTAAATGTTTCTAATTGAATATTTATGTCCTGGTTTTTCAAGCTTAATAACTACCCAAATTTTCCATACAGTACTATCAATATTGTTGACCTCACACACCATTAGTAGGATAAGTAGGTTAAATACATTTGAAAAATAATATCAATCAAACAATATTAAATAGTTTTTTATTGAATGACTGAGACGATTGCATGGATTGACATGAATCTTTCATTGTTATGTAACATTTGTCAAGATCACACTAGTTCAACAAGCTGCCCGATATGGCTGTTGCTCTTGCCTAATTTGGACCGTAAGGCTACTTGGCATTGCAGGGACCTCAAACAGACGTCACTGATACAGACAAATACTGTGCATTACACTTTTTTTGATCAGACTTCTAATAATTCTTAAAACATGCTCTAAAACCCTTCCCTTATATAGCTATGCTCTCACAACCTGGTAGATTTAAAAGGAAAAATATCATACTTTATCATGGGTGTATTGATATTAGACCTTCTTTCTGTGTAAACATTAGATAACCAGAATTGTCTGAGAGTAAAAGAGTGGATTATGACAGAGACCAGCCTACAGTATATAACTGTTTGAATATAAGTCATCTATGCTTTCAAATGTCAAAAAGTTTTGATACTGAACCTATTTTGTGGTTCTATTAAGATGTTTTAAGGCGTGTGTGTGCCCAGAATAATGTTTGGTCCTTGATGGAAGGCACATAATGATGTGAACTTTGTTATTGGTGTGTACACGAACACTCTCATTAAATTAATTGCTAGCAACATTTATAGATAGGGAGGGGGTGGGGTGGAATATTATTATAATAATTTTATTCCAGGACCACACAAGGAAATAATTTGTGCAGATGGGATTTTCCCATATGTTTTTTGTATGCCAATCAGGCTGTAATGTAGTGCATCTGGTATGTATTTATATAGATACCGGCTGTACAGCTCAATATGACAAATAAACACATACACAACCACTATTAAGAGCGATACTGTATTGTATATGACTCAGATAATGCACAGCAACATGTTTACCATTACTTACTGTAATGTGTGTATTCTATTACGACTTATCAGCTGTTTGTAAGAGACCAATACAAACAGTAGTCTGCCATAAAATAGCACTCTATCATTGTCAGAGCATTATCAATGCCCAGTAATGATTTCCATTTCAAAACCAATATATTTGTCCTACTATAATGTGTCTATTCATAGACAATGGCTTAGCATTAGCTACTCACAGCCCCTATTCACATGCTAATGATGCTCTAGCTACGCTACAGGCCATGTGTAATCAATAGAGCAGGAGAGAGCCACATGCACTTGTCTCCAATCAGGATCTACAGCATCTAAAGTATCCATTCAGAGAAATACCTTGTTGCTATGGGGGTTCAGGGCTGCACAATACATGACAACCAGGGACAGGTTTACAATCAGAGGGATATCTTTAGGCTCTCAAGCATTTGTCCTTCTAATGTCAGGCGTCTGGCATTAAAACTTCCATGTGGTCAAGGCCAAATTGATGTTAACCTATAGCTTCATAACAATGACAATTAAGTAATGCACTTTAGAATACCATTTAGGCTACAGTAGGGTCATTATCACAACAGTACCTTTTTTAAAATAGCCTACCTGTTGTTTAGTTAGAGATGGCCTATTTAGTGTATATTTGGATAAACTACTAATTTTGAAAGTCAATCTTATTTTGGTTACATACAGCATGAACACATTTATTTACGAGTTTGAAATAAGTAACCTATAATGCCATGGTATTCTTCTTAATTAATTAATTTTATTACATGACTATAATACACTCCCAGGCTGAATTAAACGACAACATCTTAAGTCAATGCAAAATAAACAGATAATAAAATATATATAAATATATTATTACAACAGCCATGTAGACAATAACACCCAAAACATTAATGGCATACGATAACAATGCCTTCTTTGTCTAAACAAACACTCTAGGACCTTGTTCGTATGGTGCTTACAGTACAGGAGTATAGTCTGAGGGCACAGTAGCTAGCTAGCCATGCTCCTCAGGGATCTGTCCGGGGATCCTGACCCCCCACTCTGTGCTGGTGTGCCTGGGGCTGGGGTTGGAGCGGCTTTCCACCGTGCTGCTGGTGGTCCTATGAATGAACTGCATGAAGTTCTCTTGAAGCGAGCCCTCGTGACTGGACGCTCCCAGCTCCAGGGGCTGCGTCGCGCAACAGCGCCGGAACTTCATCAGTTCCTCCCTGATCTGCCTGTTCAGGAGGCCGTAGAAGAAGGGGTTGACAGCGAAGGAAGAGTACGCCAGCCACGTCACAGTCTCCTCCAAGTCCCCGGGACTGTGCGTAGAAGCACTCAGAGACATCTGTAGGTGGAAGGTGAAGTAAGGCAACCAGCAGAGCAGGAACTGTCCGACGATAAGCACCAAGGTCAGGGCAGCCTTGCCCCCGCTGAAGGCCCTCTCTGGGGACAGCCTCTGGGGCAGGCTGCGGGTGGTGGCAATTATGGTGGTCTGGCTGTTGATGGAGTCGGAGCGGTCCTTGGAGGGGTTGGCGCTGGCCCACGTGGTCGCCGTTGGAACCTGCTGTAAGGCGGCCGAGCGTGCCACCTTGTACACGGCAGAGTAAACGGCGAAGATGACCACAGCGGGAATCATGAAACACACGGTGCCGAAGAGCACAGCAAACACCCTCCTGAAACTGCTGTGGCTCCAGTGGATGGAGCAGTGAGCCGCCGCGATAGAGCTCTGGCGACCGTACGCCGGCCACCCAAACAGAGAGACCAGAGACAGCAGGCCGGACTTCACCCAGATGAACAGCATCACACCGATGGCCAGGTTTATGCTCATCTTGACCTCGTAGCGCATGGGGTGCACGATGTAAAAGTATCGTTCCACGCTGATGGCGGTGATGGTGAGAATGGACAGACAAATCAGGAACACGTTGAGGAAGATGTACACTTGACACTCCAGGACGGTGAACACCACCGTGCCGAAAAACGGTGAGCTGGATATGATGCCCAGGGGCATTAGAAGGATGGCGCAGAGCAGGTCAACCGCGCAAAGATGACATACGAAGGCAAATCTCTTCAGGTGAGGAGCACGAGCGATGGCCACCATTACGCCTGTGTTGGCCAACAAGGCGATGAGGTTAAGGGTAACCATGCAGAACAGCCCTATGAGGTCTTTGATCTGAGACTGGGAGCTCGTGACTACACCCACGTTGGATGGAACCGTAGGATGTGTCCCCCACAAGGCAGTGGTGAGGTTTGCCGCTGTGCGGTTCAGAATGGAGGCAACCATTGGACCTGACTTCTCCATTATTCATGCACTGTTAATCCATCTTCCTCCATTTTAGATGTCATTAATCTGGATCTCCTATAGGTAAACAGAGAGAAAATCTACTTCACAAGTGTGATGACAGTAACAACTAAAGGTGCTATGTGTATTTAGTTTAAAACATTCAAAAATCCACAAATATTATGAAGAGAGGTATAAGGCAGTGATGGGCAAGCTACATTGAAAATGTAGTGAGCTAAGCTACCAGTTACTCTACGTTAAATTAATCTTAACTACACTGAAGCTACCCCAAAAGAAATGTAGCAAACTAAGCTACATGTAACACAGCAAAAGTAGTTCTCTACATTTAAGCTATTTTTTTCCTACATTTTATTGTACCAACATTCAAAAGTGTAAGTCAAACAAACAAATAAACAG